>JAPTHN010000013.1:32580936-32845313 GCA_026936325.1 Platynereis dumerilii
TTTTTGAAAGGGGTTGTCCCAAACAACTTTGGAATTTTTTAAAGTATAATGGATATCTGCAATGCTTCACTTTATGACCATCACATAAATATGATTTGGAACATGTTTTTTGCATTTTAGTACAAAATATAGAGGTCAAATTAAAATATGTGGGTTTGGGGCGAGAGGCCCCACAGGTATGGGGCATGAGGCCCCCTTCACTGGGGCCTCGAAGCTGCCACAGGAACCATTTAAATATGTGTACTTTACATTAAATCCTGATAGAATAGCTAATTAAAATAGAAACAATTTGTCCGAATTGAAATAGGGCAAAAAATATTTAAAAAATAAGTGTATGAACCGAAAATTCTGAAATTCGGAAAAAGTGAATAGAATGCCTTAAAAACGATAGAAGAACCCCAAGAAATAACTTCAAGCTGAATGCACTCGCAAAAAAATGCCATAGGATTATAATAGGGGGCTTCTTGCCCAATGGGTGGGGTAAGAAGGCCATTTTCAATTTTTTACAAAAATGGCCGTAACTCCTTTATTAAATTGGTAAACATTTGCTTCACTAGTTATAAGTAGAGTCAAGTGATCCCTTCCTGACAGCATAAGCATTCAATTAATCAACCATAAAACGTAGGTCAAATCGCACATCGAAGTTAAGGGGGCTGCATGCCCCGCCCTACTCCATGCAAGTCAACATTATGAATAGAAATATTGTACATGATCAAGAGCGGTCTTATAAAGCATTTTCAATTTAAAAACCACAAATAAATGAAAAAAATGTTCCTCAAATAAATGCAAATATGTTCTATAGAGTAAAGCAACCAATCGATGAACATTATCTCTAGTGCCTTCTTGATCTTTTTCTTCATGAGTTTCTTTTCTTTGCCAAGAATCCTTCGATTGTCCCAATCAATTTTATGACTCGCTAGTGTTCATCAAGTGTTTGTGAATTTCGGATGAATCTAACTTTTTATGTAATTTGTTTAAAAGGCCTTTGAATGTTATTGACCTCCAAAGTTGGGTTACTACTCCCAAAAGGGGTAAATGAAAGTAACTTGTGATTGACATAGGCTCAGTACTTTTCAAACGACCCTCGTATAGTTGATACATGTATTGTTTTGTCCAAATGTCCATATGTCACGAAAATTCCATAGTAAGTCCACACGACCTTTCTCATTCACCTTGCAAAGCTGCAGATGCCATTTTAAGCAGTTTTACAGTTCTAAGTATTTATATGTCATTCAGACCATTAAGAAAAACAAGACTGCGAAAACATTCATTGTTATTCGAAATATATAGTAAATATGTTCGCATTAGTTTTGGTAAAGGTAACGTAAAATTGACCAGTAACCTTTTGCTATGGCTATCCTACACTCTCAAAAATTTCAGACAGAATTGGTTTTTTAGATTCAAAAATGGTTTTTGAAAAACCAAAATTTCAATGTAAAAAACCAACATGGATTTTGTCCTGATATTTTTTACAGTGTAGGCAAAAAATAATTGTCCCTGGTTTCCAAAGCTCTGATGATAAAATGTGATCAAATACAAAAATATAGATTGACATTTTTAAAAATAATCATACCGTTGTTTAAAACATCATTCAGAAGAAGCTTATTTCATGTCAGATGTCCCGCCGCAAAGCAGTTTTAACAGAGCACCAGTACCTTGACACCCACAGTAAGTAGATGCCAATGATTGTTTTGAATAGAAAAATATATATAAATCTGATAGACATGTAGATAGATATTTGTCTTTGTGTATTTTCAGAACATCATTGATAGACCATGGCTTATTTTACTCTTCTGAATTTAATTACAATTATCTACATCACCTATGTAAATGCTGAAGAGTTGAATGGCAAATTTTACACTTCCACCAAGAATGTCAGCTGTGCTTCAACGGCGCTCCAGTCAGAAGTTCTTGGGTCATTGTCACAAAAGAGCTGTTCCATGTTGTGCACTCAATCTGACAAGCTGTGCATCGGATTTGGGTATTCTGATTCCAAATGTGAATTATGCTACCTTTGCACACAGCCTACAAATTTCCAATATCTCAACTCAGATTATGCCATCTATGTAAACCCTTCAACCAGAACTCTTGAACTTCAGCAAGGTAAGTAATAAGTTTGATCAAATTATTGAGCTACTTTGGCATAGCAAATATGTAAATAGAACAAATAATAATAGAAAAAAGCTGATCCCAGCATTTCTCTGATAATCAAAATTATCAATCAATCCATTAATTATGCTATAATTTCCTGTCACTTGGTGTCAATAGACGTATGGAGTTCTGTAACTTTCAACTATAAATTGAATCAATCATGATTAAATTTTTCAAGGAAATTAGTCAAATGACTAGGTTAATTATGTTTTGCCTCCTGGCTAACTAATTATCTTGTCAAATTTATTAAAATTTGACCAACTGATAGGTTTCACATCATCAATTAAATAACTTAAAATTATTCATTTTGGCTAAGTGCCCTAGTCACGAAGAATTTTGGTCCACGCAGTTTCTAATGGTCACCTCTCAGAAAATATAGTCTCTGCTTTCAGATTATGTTGATGCACGTAACAATGGATTCCATATCTGGGGGAGTCATCCCCACCTCTCTTTTACTATTTATGTCTAATGATTAGGGTTGGGACGATAACCGGCATTCATATCATACCGTGGTATTTTTTGGGCAGATATCGTACCGTCGGGCATCACAGTACTCACGGTATTACCGGTGATGCTTTATACCCTCATTAACAGGCACAAATAAGAAGAAATTGCAAGAAATCCACTCGAATCCACATTGTTTTGGTCCCTCTGCCGCCATGACACTTCATTCTAGCTGGACAATATTCTCGTCCAGAGCATCTGCTTACAAAATGGCAGACGAGGGTAGCATGAAATTAATAATTTCAGATTTTTTGCCAATTTCGGACAACTTAAAGCAGTAAACAGTGGATTAACCCTGATATGAGATCAATATATCATGTTACCATGGTATCACTTTCAATTGATATTGTGGTATCAAAATACCAATATTGGCCCAACCCTCCTCATGATGATAATTTGCTTTCAGACTTGTAGATCCATGTCCCAATGGATTCCATATCTGGAGGAGTCATCCCTACCTCTCTTTTACTATTTATTTCTCATGATGATAATTTGCTTTCAGATTTGTTGATCCATGTCCCAATGGATTCCATATCAGGAGGAGTCATACCTACCTCTCTTTAACTATTTATGTCTCATGATGATAATTAATTTTGCTTTCAGATTTGTTGATCCATGTCCCAATGGATTCCCTATCAGGAGGAGTCATACCTACCTCTCTTTAACTATTTATGTCTCATGATGATAATTTGTTTTCAGATTTGTTGATCCATGTCCCAATGGATTCCATAATTGGAGGAGCCATTCAGCGCAGGTGCAACGGCAACTGTTTATGGAACTCCAGGTTAATATTCAGTTGATTTCTTATTAGGTATATTTCATGGAGTGATTTACCAGTCATATTTCCCTTTTGTTTTAAATTACTGGTTCATCAAACTATCAAGTTGCTTTATCGCATCATCTCCGGCTCATGTCTGATCGTGCAATTAAAAGCTTTTTACTTAAATATGGGAATAGCTGATATAAAGTCAAGAGGAAGCTAAAGGAAATTATCTTGTTGAGATCAGCTGATTAGATGCAGTGACGGATACAGGGGGGGCCTAGGGGGCCCGGCCCTCCCTAGACCGCCAAGACAGATATGGGAGTTTTGAAGGAAAAATGCGATAACGCGGGCCGCGATTGCCGAAACACGTCAGCGCCCCTCCTAGACTATCATGTCTGGTTCGCCACTGAGATGAGAAATCTGAGCTTTCTCACATGAAAGAAATAATTTGCTGGTACATAATTAGCAATCTGATGAATCATTTTATTATAAAGCACTATCAGATAATTTCGAATACATGCAGATGATGTTGTTTAATTTTAAAAGTGATACTATGCTTTGATAATGTACGTGCTGTACTTTGCAGGTCCCACAGCAACAGCTGGAAAAGTTGGTAATGCAATATTCCTGCCTAATGTTGGACAAGATGACAAAAATCACATCAAACTCGGAAATCACATCAACGACTGCTTGGGAAATCTTGATCTTTGTCCGAACGGGGTCACATTATCATTGTGGATCAAAGTTGAGTCCGGAGTTGAACAATGGTCTGATTTAATGCATTCCACTGTATTTTGGATGCCATTCCGCACTGGTGATATCAACTATCAACCACAGGTGCACGTCAGAACAGAACCCACAGTCAGTCATTCTCACACATGCCTGTTCTCTCTTACGGCAAATGGTACCACATGGGAATTACATACGCTCCCAGTACAGGGTCAGAGGTCTTCTTTGACGGATGCGTCCCAGCTGGACTTGAAGTAACCACAGTACAACAAACATTGGTCATCAAAGATGATGTTGAATTGGGGTGCAATGGGGGAGCCAAATGTTTGAGGGTCCACATTGATGACTTGCGATTCTGGAAGGTCAAGAAAAGCAAGCTGTTCATGTGGCAGTTGTCAAAGTTGGAAGCTTAGATGATAAATTTAAAAACAAAGAAATACACAACACCAGAGACATCACTACAATAAGACATATGCCAGACTCACAGTCTTCTCATTAAGAATCATCATACGGTGATCATCAACACTGGAAGGTGCTACGGCATAGGAACCTTGGGCAATGTTCCTGTATCCTCTGCCCACGGGCGCTCCTTTGTGGCTTCCCTGAGCTCTCATCAGTGGAAGGCTCAACACAAATTTTCCCACCAGGGGATAAATAAATACAAATACAAAAAAATTACTATTAAAAATACAAACAGCTACACATAAAGCTATTGAATTGTATCTGACATTACACATGTACAATGTTAGGTCACCCATGGTAGCACTCTCTTATCCATATTAAAACTATGTTAATTGCAGATGTTATATACATACTGTGGTATCTATATTTAACTGTTATAATGTATGTAAATCGACATGTGACCTATAATTGACTTTTTGTATCGATGTCTTAACCTGTAAAAAAACTTATATGTAAGTGTACTTGAAAGTAAATCGATTCATCAAGGTTAGGAAATCATTCTGGCGATACTTTTAGCGTGTAAAACGTCATCAAAGAGTGTGTACATCATTTCCAATACAAAACTTGGTCTAAAAACCTTAATAAACACCCGATTTTCAAAATTTAAAAACTTGGATATATCAAATAAACCCCTCCGAATTCAATGCACTTATGCATTTTGCTCTTTTTGCAATATTAAACGTCGCAAAAAGCCTTTCAACGCATTACGCTGAAGTGATGCAAAGTTCCATGACCACAGCAAACCAGTGGCAGAATCTTTTTTTTTTTGAAGGGGGGGGGGTATTTTTCTGCCCTGAAATCACACACTGAATAGTACAGGAAGGGTACTTTTCTTTTTACTACTGAGTTAACCATTGTTTCCCCTTGCTCTTTTATTTACTGTGATATGGAGTTGAGAAATTTATAAAAGCACATATATGCCTGTGTTGACATCAGCCTGCCATATTACATGTATGTATACAGAACAATTGTTTATAGAACCTGTAAATATTATTATACATATGTTTTTTATCTGGTCAATAAATGCTTACAAGGTACTAGAGCCCTGCGCGGGCACAAAAACTAGGCCCAAGCCGGCCCGACTTTCGGAGTCAAACCCGTACCCGGTCCGGCCCGGAATTAAGAAGAGAATGTAGGCCCGGCCCAAGCCCGGTCACTTTTTCCTGAGCCCAAGCCCGGCCCAAGCCCAGAGTTGTTAGGCCAGGGCCCGGCCCATACCCGAGAAATTTCAACAACTTGCAGCCCAAGCCCGGCCCAAGCCCACGGGCCGGGTTTGGGTAAACCCGAAACCCGCCCGTACTGAATACCTACTGAAAAGAAATTTAGATCAACCAGAAGATTCATGAGAAACAACGAATTTTAAAATGATAATTTCAACATTTTAAACAGCCATCACTCATCACAAAAGGTCCCTATTCGACATTTCAAAGTGTAATCTAAATTTCTAAGCTTTTCTTTTACCTCAGCCGCCAATTTGCTTGTCATTTTTAACCACAAGTTAAGAAACAATGTCTGATTGCTTTATCAATTAGAATGAGTGCAATTAAAACTTGTGAAGAGTCATTGTATTGCCCAATGAAGCTGCAAACCTAACTCCTCCTTCACAAATTGCAAACACCAATCATAATTGCTCTGAAATTTGAATGACATCTATTAAATGTATCTTGTCTTATCACTCTTTTGGCAGTTATGCGTTTTGAAACATTTAATAAGGAAACATCTGGTATTACATATTTCATGTGTTTTGCATGGTTTTTGGTTAATTTGTTCTATGCTAGCTAGTTTGGGTTTACCACTTTGGGTTATCTGCACAATTATTATCTCACCCCTATAATTGTGCACAATTTGAGGCTCAGCAAGAAAGCAGGGGTATCAAATGATATCAGACAATAAGTTTGGTAACATGCAAAACTTTATAAACATCATATTATAATACATTAGATAGTGTTTAACCAATAAATTAAATCTAGAATTCAACAAATAAGCTTTATAATGTTGAATATTTTAAATATTGTAATGTATCAACAACAATTAGTATGACATAGACATAAATCTACCTATCTATCTGGCTATCTGGCTATCTAGCTATCTATCCATCTATCTGGTTATTTATGTATATAGCTATTTATCTATATATTTCATATTTCACAAATAACATAATGAGGTTCTGTATATAATGAAATAATCTCTAAGGTATGCCACACTTTTAATGGCTCCATCTATGGTCTTTCAGCAGCATACATGTACCTCTGTGAGAATGTCAGGCCCGGACCATACCCGTCAGCTTCAGGCCAAAGCCTAGCCCAAGCCTGGCCAAAGCCCGGCTGCAGTGGCGTAACTGAGGGGTCTTGAGCGGGGGGCACGCGATTCTCTGGGGGGGCATCTGCTATACTAATTGTATATTTTAGCCTGAGTTGGAAAGTTCATATGGGGGGGGGCACCTGGGGGGCACAGGTCCAATATGGGGGGCTGTGCCCCCCCGCGCCCCCCCCCATAGGGATGCCACTGCCCGGCTGACATAAAATTGTGAAGCCAAGGCCGGCCCACATACCACCTAGCCCAAGCCCGGCCCGGCCCGCCATGAAAGTCAACTACCCGGCCCCGACCCGGCCCGACCCGGTCCATGGGCTTCGGGCCAGGTCAGGCTTCGGGCCAAAACCCGGCCCGCGCAGGGCTCTACAAGGTACAACACCCTCAACAACTACAGAAACAGTTCTACATTAAGCTAAATCAACCTGCCGCACCCTGTAACCCAAAACATGATCAGTAGTTTGCTCCCTGACCATTTGACAAGGACACACACCAGGGTGTTGCTTGATTTGAGAATGAATATTTGTAGGCTACGCGCACTCGAAATTAATAATCACTGTCACCGTGAAATAAATAGTTTCACGCCGAGGGAAACTCCAAGCCCCGCCCCCCCCCCAATAAATATCTATTACTATTGGAAATTATTTATTTTAACACTGCCAAGAAAGAATTTATCTATTTCACCATAGTTGAGCAAGAATTATTTATTTTTAAAAACTACAAGCCCCCTCCCCCCCTTGATATGTCATGGTCACTCCCCGTACAGGGGGCTGATATTCACCATGCCCCTGTTAGAGCACAAAAAATCAGGGTTCTTACCCCTTTGTGGTCCATATTGATGAAATCGCAAGTGCTACTGTTATGTTATTGGTATAAATGTACAGTGGATGCATGTTCTCATAAGCCATGCCATTTAAATGCCCTCCCCCCAAAACTGTTGCCCTCCCCCAAAACTGTTGAACAGTGGGGTTTATGTATGAATATTTACTAAAATTATTGAAATAGCGAAATAAAAATTTAGTTTTTACATCAAAATCTACTACCCCCCCCCCCTCTGCTTCTTGTTTTCCTGTTCGTGTTCTGACATTTCCTACAGTTTAAGTACAACTGTTGATACATCAATAGGACCATCGACAAATATGAGATGGCTTAATGTTTCATTGATAAATGTATGGAAAAAAATATTAATCAATATGCCAAAATGTTTGCTTGCCAGTCCACAAACATGTTGCTTTGAAATTAGCAATATACAGGAAGCAGTGGCTTAACCAGGGTGAAATCTCAATTTGTTATAATGTCAATTTGATAAAAATTCTGGTTATAAATTCTCAATTTTTTTTCTGTAGGCAGCAAATTTGTCAGGTCAATCGATCCGAGAAGCTAAAAAAGAAAAAAGTCTGGCCTTACTGTCCTTGTCATTTTTACATGGAATCTAAGAAAAAAGTCTGGCCTTACTGTCCTTGTCATTTTTTACATGGAATCTAAGAAAAAAGTCTGGCATTACTGTCCTTGACATTTTTACATGGAATCTAAGAAAAAAGTCTGGCATTACTGTCCTTGTCATTTTTACATGGAATCTAAGAAAAAAGTCTGGCATTACTGTCCTTGTCATTTTTACATGGAATCTAAGAAAAAAGTCTGGCATTACTGTCCTTGTCATTTTTACATGGAATCTAAGAAAAAAGTCTGGCATTACTGTCCTTGTCATTTTTACAAGTAATCTAAGAAAAAAGTCTGGCATTACTGTCCCTGTTTTTTTTACATGGAATCTAAGAAAAAAGTCTGGCATTACTGTCCTTGTCATTTTTACAAGTAATCTAAGAAAAAAGTCTGGCATTACTGTCCCTGTCATTTTTACATGGAATCTAAGAAAAAAGTCTGGCATTACTGTCCTTGCCATTTTTACATGGAATCTAAGAAAAAAGTCTGGCATTACTGTCCTTGTCATTTTACATGGAATCTAAGAAAAAAGTCTGGCATTACTGTCCTTGTCATTTTTACATGGAATCTAAGAAAAAAGTCTGGCCTTACTGTCCTTGTCATTTTTACATGGAATCTAAGAAAAAAGTCTGGCCTTACTGTCCTTGTCATTTTTTACATGGAATCTAAGAAAAAAGTCTGGCCTTACTGTCCTTGCCATTTTTACATGGAATCTAAGAAAAAAGTCTGGCATTACTGTCCTTGTCATTTTTACATGGAATCTAAGAAAAAAGTCTGGCATTACTGTCCTTGTCATTTTTACATGGAATCTAAGAAAAAAGTCTGGCATTACTGTCCTTGTCATTTTTACAAGTAATCTAAGAAAAAAGTCTGGCATTACTGTCCCTGTCATTTTTACATGGAATCTAAGAAAAAAGTCTGGCATTACTGTCCTTGCCATTTTTACATGGAATCTAAGAAAAAAGTCTGGCATTACTGTCCTTGTCATTTTACATGGAATCTAAGAAAAAAGTCTGGCATTACTGTCCTTGTCATTTTACATGGAATCTAAGAAAAAAGTCTGGCATTACTGTCCTTGTCATTTTTACATGGAATCTAAGAAAAAAGTCTGGCCTTACTGTCCTTGTCATTTTTTACATGGAATCTAAGAAAAAAGTCTGGCCTTACTGTCCTTGCCATTTTTACATGGAATCTAAGTTGTTTAACTTGTTTTCCATGCAGTGAAATGTGATATCATGTGAGATCTCAGTGTCACAGCTGGCATTCTTATTTTCTAGAATTTTAATTATTGTGTTTTAATCATGTTGTCATGTTACTTGTACCTCTTGCTGCTGGATATTTGTCACTGTCAAATATCTGTCAGTTGCAATATATATATATATATATATATATATGTTAAATTTCTGCAATGCAAGAAGTAATTTATTCTATAAATGGTTGGGCTCCCCAGTTTCTATTGAATATGAATCAACCTCAACTAAGCTCCACAATTTTAACACCAATGTCAGAGTGTAAATGGAGATGATCCTGATTGAAGTCCTAAAAATGTCTATTGAATGCCTAAATTTCGATGGAAACGAATGTATGATTTTAATGAATATCCTGAATTTCAATGAAAATGGATAAATATAATTCTGACGAACAGCATAAATTTAGATGAAAATGGTTGTGTACTTTCCCCCTTCAAAAACTGTGCCCTGTCCATGACCCCCTTTGCAAGAGGTCTGGCTTCACCACTGACAGGAAGCGCTTCTATCAGCAAGTGTAAAAAAATTGTTTTCCATTCGTGGCCGCCATTCTGCCGATAGGTCACCAAATGATGTGGATTGATATTTGCAATAATGACAATACCATTTCAAATGTTATAATATTGATGAAGTGAATTTCAAAAATGTTTGGTCTCACAAGAACGTAAACAAGCCATTGGTCTCTGGATGGTCAAGGATCAAGTAAGTACAAATATACCAATGCATTATGTTGGTTGTGACAGTAATCGAGAACTAGGAAATGTTGTTACTTGTAAATGAACCAAATTTTCTTTACAGAGTGGGTGTGATGATGAAAAATTAATGATTGTGAGATACTTATAATTCTTACTCGGTATTTTACCCTGTATAAAATTGTTGTATAGATGAATTAATAGACAGATTTTGTCAAGTTTTCCTCATTAATTAATGTGCATTACCATATGACTTCTATGCACAAAAATTACATTAATTTCATCAATATTCACTTTTATTAATTTTCAGAACATCAGTGATATTGCTATATATATACTGAAACGTTATGGCATCTTATGCTCCTCTATTCCTACTTATAACAACTTGCTGGCTATATGCAAATGCAGAAAATGTAAATGCCAGATACTACAGCTCTACAAACAATGTCACCTGTGTTTCAACAGCGCTCCAGTCTGAAATGTTTGGGTCCTCATTGTCGCAGAGATGGAGGTGTTCCCTGTTGTGCTCTCAATCAGACAAGCTGTGCATCGGATTTGGCTATTCTGATTCAAATTGTGAGTTGTGCTTCACTTGCACACAACCCAGGGATCTGCAATCGCTCAACTCAGAATATCATCTCTATACAGTATCGTCAAACACAGCAACAGAACTAGAGCAAGGTAAGAAAATAAGTTAGATGATCAATGGCCCCAGTAGAGCTCTGACGATTGATAAATATCACTGATTATGGTCAACATAGATTTATCATTTATGATCAAAAAGTGGTGTTTTTTTTCACATTGCTTCAGCAGCCTCTGAGCATTAAGGCTTGAATTAACTGTCAAAATGAATTCTTTTGTGGCAATCTTGAAATAGATAATTGCTGTGGGGTGGATTTCTAAATGCTGTATAGCTTAATTCGGAGAGAATAATATTTTAGGATATCACATGCCTGATGTATACAATAGCTACATAGTGCATTCCTGTAAAGTAAATAATTCCACCCCCCCCACCTCTGAATATCTACACTGTTCATCCCCTAAGAAAATGCAGTCTCTGCTTTCAGATTTGTTTATCCATGTCCCAGAATCATCCCTGTCCCACATTACTATTCAAGTCTCATGAGGATAATTTGCTTTCAGATTTGCTGATCCTTATCCAAATGAACTGAATATCTGGAGACATCATCCCTGTCCAACATTTATACTATATAAGTCTAATGGTGATAATTTGTTTCCAGATTTATTGATCCACATACCGATGGACTCCATATCTGGCGGAGTCATCCCTGCTGTTGGCACAATAGCTACTGTTCATGGCACACCTGGTTAGTAATTGTGTTTCTTGGTATATTATACCGACCTATTCAAGAATCACATTTCCCTTTTTATTTTAGATTACTAGTTCATCAAACTTTCTAGTTTCTTTACGGCATCTGTTGGTCATGTCTCATCAAGCAATAAAAATGTTTGTTCGCTAGAAGTATGTTATTTACATGAAATTACAAGAGAAAACCGATAACCCGTCTCACCTCAAATAACCAAGATAGCTTAAAAAGTCGAACAGTGGATGAATGAAACTCTTCCTGAAATCAGGTGATGTTTGAGCCTTTTGACTTGAGAAAAAATAATATATCATTGCATATATATATTACAGAGAAGTCTCATGAATCATATTAGCACTATAGCAGTCCGATAATTTCAAATAAATGCAAAAATGTTCTTTAAATCAAGTGATACCATGCTTTAATGGTGCTCATGCCGTACTTTGCAGGTCCAAACACAACTGCTGGAAAAGTTGGTAGTGCAATATTCCTGCCCAATGTTGAACAATCTGACAACAATCACATCACACTTGGGAATCACAACAGCGACTGTCTGGGAAATCTTGCTCTTTGCCCAAACGGGGTCACATTATCATTGTGGTTCAGAGTTGAGTCAAAAATTGCATCTTTTTTTCGTTTGATTCAATCCACTGCATATTTCATGCCGTTCTACACCTACACCCATGGTTATCGAACAGATGTGTACATCAGGAATGAAAGCCACAATCATTTCTTTAAGGATATGCCCCATCTTTCTTATGGCAGGTGGTACCACATGGGAATAACATATTCTCCCGAATCAGGACCAGAAATCTACATAGATGGATGCACCCCAGCAACCCGTATCGTAATTACAGGGCAAGGAACTCTTTACATCCGGAATGAATTTGAATTGGGATGTAATAACGGAAACTTCTGCACAAGGGCCCATTTAGACGAATTCCGATACTGGACTGTCAGGAAAAGCAAGCTGTTTATGTGGCAATTGTCTAAGATGCATGATTAAGAAAACAACAATAATTCAAGTTGCATCATTTGCCCAAGATAGCACGTTTAATATGCTGCTGGAGCTTACGAGAGCTACCTTGCTGTCTATAGCTGTCTGTCTGTCAACATGATTGAGGAATAACGGGTGCATGCTTTCTAATGAAACTGCAGGATTTTTCTAATCACCACAACAAAGAACTGATACGATTTTGGTGAAGATCCGTACTACGGATACACCGCAATCACCAGATGCAGATTTCTAACATCAGCACCAGCTCCAGCCTGCCTATGTGTCGCACATGCCTGAGAACTGAGCAACACACCATCTGTGGTCAGCTCAGCAGTGACAACGACATGTGGGCAGTTTTACAGTATCTGCACTCAAAGTGTCTCATGGGGGGTCAAAATAAAGGTTTGTAAATGAGAATTTCATTCATGCTATCATGAAATGAACATATTAAAGATTCATAAATCAACAAGAACACATGTGATTTGTTGGTTTATCACCAAATTGCCACTCCATAAAGTAGGCAAGGTTTGAATTTTTGAAAAAAATGTTTATCAGAAAAAAAGTCCATGTGAATACTAATTTAACCATTTTTGCAATGGAAATCAAGCCATCTTGTTGCACAGAACACTAAAAAGAAATACAAAACTTAAATTTTGATGAAATATGGCAGAATTTTTCTTTTCAACGATTTTATGACGAAATTAAAGAAATTAAATATTCCTTACTCTCAAAGTTTATGTTTTAGAGTGTTTAGTAAGTTTTTGGCTCAATAGACACATGATTGCCAAGCTAAATAATGCTTAGGCATCCTACTAACTCGAAGTCAAGTTTTGCTGCTGTATGATTTGAACTTATAGTGTTTCCTTTGTGTGAAAGACCATGTTCTAGAGAGAAAAATGACCGAAAATTAAGGCTCAGAAAAAAAATCAGCTTGAATTGCTCCATAAACAAGATATTCACACATTATCTTGTTTAGTCACTCTGTTATTTGCGAAAAATTGCAGTTATAATGATATATTACATAAAATAAGTGCCTTTTACTCTCAAGTTTGATTTTCTCATAATAGTGCAATTTAATAATCTAAAAACATATATCTTTATTTTCTATACTTATAAATACCCTTTTTAGGCATCCTGGTTAAATTATTTATTTTAGCCATGTTCTTTTCTTTAATGAATCCAGTGTTAAAAGACTTGAATCAGAGCGAAACTCATGATGTACTGGAGAGGACATTTTGTGACACAATGAATTTTAATTTCTAAGAAAATGTATGTGCATTGCCTGGATATCTTTTCAACTTGCATTTGTCACATTGATGTAGAGGCACACTATCGAGAAAAGAAAACACAAATAGCTTGTTTTTTCCTTCCGAATCCTGAGTGTTTTTTCCTCGTACTGGAGAGGACACATTTTTTTGACATCATATTCAAGCCTCAAATTCCGAAAACAAGGTATAGATTCTGGAATGAATCGTTTTGATTTACCTTGAGACATGTCTCCAGCTACAAAATTGACACAAACGGTAGATACACTCTTTGATACTGATTCATAACAGCATATGCAGTAATAAATGGTCTATCGAAGACAAACTTTTTGACACATGCCATTTTCTACATTGTGGGAGACAGCTCCTTTGGTATATAACTTATTCACATGAAACCTGTTGTATTTTATGCCCAAGACATAGGTCCAGACAGGCATCATTAACATAAATCACAACTGCCTCCATTTGCTTTTCTGTGTTGCCATAAAAATATGCGAAACTGCCGTGAGA
Organism: Platynereis dumerilii; assembly: GCA_026936325.1. Classification (NCBI taxonomy): domain Eukaryota; kingdom Metazoa; phylum Annelida; class Polychaeta; order Phyllodocida; family Nereididae; genus Platynereis; species Platynereis dumerilii. The sequence continues at coordinate 32,595,332 of JAPTHN010000013.1, forward strand.
CACAAAAAAGTGCAAAAATTGGTCATAAATCGCCTGCTGTATCAAAACTAAGTATCGTAGCAAGGTAAAATTTGGTCCACATACTCTTCAATGCAGAACAAGACTGCCACCAAGACAAATTTCTGTGTACCTGTCATACTTTTCTCAGAGTAATTGCTTAAAGACGAAAAATCGACCGAGTGCAAATACCGTAAAACTGCCCATGTGTAAAGCAAAGAGGGAGCCACTGCATGCCGCATTATTTGTCTCGCTGCAGGATCTGAAACCAGATACATTAATATTTCAAACTAAGCAGTTCTATGACTTTAGAGATGTTTCATTGCAACTAGCCCAATCTAACAAATGGCGGGATTATGCCCTCTACAAGAGTGAACCTTCTTGTTGGTTGAGCAATTAAATGGAGCAAAGTCTGTATCAAATTCAAATTATTAATAATGTTTTTTAACAGTTCATTTGGCAGGTAGCAATCAATTCAACGATATTATGTTGTCACAGTAAATACAGTTGTCACTCTGTTATAAGACCCCGTGTTGTAAGACCGCCTTGCCTTATGTGACCACTTAGCTCCCGCAGTAAGTAGTATTTTCAGTGCATTTTGCACCCTGGCAAGGGACCGTACCCCCATGAGAGCCACTTCATGACCGCAGAAGGGGCGGTATCATAACACAGGAGCAACTGTATATCATGTTCGTAGAAGTACATTTGTCAGGTTTTTTACAAGTGCATTTATCATGGTTTGTTGCAGTGCATTAATCGTATTTGTACTTGTATATTTATCATGTTTGTAGCAGTACCTTTTTCATTTTTGCAGCATTACACTTATCATGTATGTACATTGTACAAATTCAATTGCAGCAGTGCCCTCAATCACTTGGTGGTGGTACATTTATCATATCTGTAGCAGTACATTTATCATGTAATTTGAAGTAAATTTTGTGTGTTGGCAGCAATATGTTCATCTTGTTTGTAGCAGTGCAATCAATAAGTTTGTAGCAGTAAGTTATGGTAGTTTCATTCGAGATTTTAGTTATGGCTGTTGTCATGTTTGTAGCAGTACTTATATCATGTTTGTATTCATTCATTTATCATGTTAAGGCAGCTTTTTATCATTTTTAGTGTTAGTAGATTTATTAAGATTGTATTTGTAGCAGTATATTAATAAATTGAGTATGGCATAGCGCATTTGCCATGTTTTTAGCAGTATATTTATCATCTTTGTGATTTCAAGATTAAAATCCAGTCACCTCTTTCTTGAGAGAGCTTCATTAACACTGTTAGGCAGAAGATAATATGTAAATGCCACAGCATAGTAGCTTGTTTAGTGCTTCCTGTAGTTTTTCAAAAACTGATAATTCATAATACCTATTGAAATGGTACAACAGCAATCAAATTATAAACCAATATCAATTGACATCAGAAAACCCATTCAATAAGAAGTGATACCGAAAACCCAAAGAAATTGAGGAATATAATTTGGGTGTCAATGCTACAGCATGGTCTAATTAAACCAAAAGACAGAAATTAGATGACCTTCCAGGACTAAATATAGGATTTAGCATAACCCAGGTGTCCAAAACTATTTTACGGAACAGGGCTGTTCTTTTGTGGTTATCAGGTCCATGAACTAACCAACTTCTAGAACCACAGAAATCTTGGATTTTTTTTTGCTTTTCCATAACCTTCCCTTCTATGAACACTATTTCATTGATTTTTAGTGATCAATCAATTGACTTTTTTGAAATTACATGTATGCGAAGACAATTGACTTTCATGTAGGCCTATCTTTGGAAACCAAACAGCAAAATCACTGGACATCCAAAACACATGTGGAAAAAATTCAACCATACATGATTGAAATTCACAGGCAAGAAATACCTTTTCTCTTTTACAAAAAGGAAAATCCATCGCAGGGACATAAACATTCCAATATCCACTTGATATTCAGAAAGAAAATACTAAAGGCATTTTTGTTTATATTGTGGTTTTATGAAATTCACATGCTTACTTCTGCAGGAGCATTTTAAGTCATATGTTTAAAAGTTTTGGAAAATTACCTTTCAGGAGATTCATATACTTCAAGAATCATACAGCAGTACAATTATATTTACAGACGAGAGACGCCTTTTACCCCATGCAAAAATAAAATCAAAATCCATCACAGGGATATCGACATTTCACGATCTGCTTGATGTTCAGAACAAAACTATTCATGAAACCCAATTTTTTTATAACAGTTCCCATTACATTTTGATGAAATTCACATGCTAACTACTAGAGTAGCATTTTAATAAGAGCACCTTCAGGAGATTCAAAAAGTTCAGGAATGAAGATTAGCATGCTAATTACTTACAGATAAATTCATATTTGTAGACGCTGAGACTGATTGTGAATTTTTCCCTACATATATGGTGAAAAATTACGTGAGGAGTTTTTTTAAATGTCACTTTACCCAGAGAATCCAAGTCCTAGAAAAAAATTCACATGCAGTCTCATATTCTAAATTATGAAATCATCTTCAAGAATATTTTGAAAGTTTTATCAACTTTTATTAGCAGACACTGAGAGCAGTCTTACATGCAACTGCCAAATCATATTATTAATAAACTTACTGTTCAAAAACTTTGATTTTCAGGTGCAGTCAGAGTTGAATATTAAATTGGTGACTTCTGACTCCAAAAAATAACTAATATTATTTACAAACACTGTTAGAAAAATGTGAAATGTATCTCAAATTTTACTCAAAACTTCCTCAACAAGTATTCACATACAAAATCCTACTAAAGCTTTGTAGAATTACTTTTTCTCCCCTGTTTGTTATGCAATATTTGCAATAATGTCAATAAGTGAACTCGGGAGTCGGGGTAGTAATGCAGTAGACCGGAGGAGTCGGGCGTAGGTTTTCAGAAAGCCAAAAGAGTTGGAGTCTGTTCATTTTCAACCTCACTCAGAAACCCAGTGTAATTGAAAACTACATATATAACAGGTATGATCAACAAAACTGTTAAATATGTCAAATACTAAATGAATATGTTGACACTGATTTTGAAATTTAAACAAACAGGTTAACAAAATTTTAAAAATTAGATGATTGTCAGTATATCACTCATCATGTTAGAATTTGTGACAATGCAATGACAGTGCATCTATTGTGACAACTCTACCAAAATATAAATTGATAATTGTACATATTTAGTCCTAAATTCATAATACAAATTACCAATTAAACATTACATAAGAATACTAGATCTGGGACGAGTTTAAGTTAGGGCTTTGATTTTCATCTGTCAAATTAACCTGCTGACAATGGCGTTTCTCTGAAAAGATAAATTGAGAAATATTATTTACTTTTTTCTGCACAATTCAAAAGACCCAATGTTAAAGGTATGAAACAGTGTGGTATATTGTGTGAAGAGGTCTATCATAAAAATTGACTAGCATCTTATATCACACCATTGACTGTGTACCGTGAAACCCTCTTTTATCAGAAGAAAAAGAAGCAAACAACTAGTCATATTGCCTGTTAACTGGGTGATAGACAACCAGGCGACATAACTGATTAATTATCATTATAAATATGCATATAGGCCTACCCATGTTGCAGAACTCAGTATCTTCTAGATAGGCCTGGAAATTACTTGAAGTTGTTCCCCCTTCAAAATTCCTGGATCCGCCCCTGTATGGTAACATAATTTTCATTAAATATCAACAAATTATGCAACAGTCTAATAGTAAAAAGTCACCTCAGCAAAGCTATGGTTTTATTGATCTCAAACATGTTTACAACATTAACACTTAACACAATAGATCCAAATTTAACAGATTTAAATTTGACAGCTGTCAGTGAATCTGTAGATTTACCTGATTATCTATCTATCTATCTATCTATTTCCCAAGTCCCTTAAACAAGACAGGCTACAGCAGCCTGCTTTAGTTGTGAGCGTTAGCGAGCAGGCTACAACATTTCAATAGTGGTGCTGTTAAATTTGCGACAAATCTACTCACTGGGGGACAAAGTGACTGGAGAGAATATAATTTTCTTGATTTTCAAGCACATCCTATCCCTTATAAATGTATATTTTACAAATTTTAAACATTGCAGTAAATGATCATGCTATATGGATATTGCAAGTTGTGATATTGTGATTTCATGTATTTTCGATATATTGCCAGGCAGTGGTAGAAATTTCCCGCCGCTCCGGCGGCTAAATGGCTCCAGAGCATGTGCCTCTCTGGAGCCACCCATGGCTCTGGAAGCTCTGACAACTATCAGTTAATTGAACAAGTGAAGTTCATTCGAATTGACAGGGTTGCCACTCAAGTCGGATTTTGAAATTCCCTGACTTTTCCATGACTTTTCCCTGTCTTGAAACAAGTTTTCCATGACCACAAAAAGGCTCTCGCGCAAAATTTTGGATCACTATTCGCGGGCTTTCGTGAATTGACATTTCCATTTGAAACAAAAAGAAAATGGATGATGCTAGGTTGCGGACTCAAGACGCCTCAAACTATAGATTCCTGATTTTAAGGCCACTTCATAACCATCAAACAGGTTAGACTGTCAAATATCATACATAAATTTCTCTGTTGTTCTCATCACTAAATCATCGACTTTTGTGTCGTGAATTCGATTTTATGCGAAATTTCCCTGACCAAGGTAAGATTTCCCTGACTTTTTGCAAAATCACAGATTTCCCTGACTAATTTCAAAGCTCCCTGACTTTTCCCTGACCAGTGGCAACCCTGATTGAAGCCAAGAGGTTGAAAGCCTTGATTGCAATGACAATGGAATTGCCAATGCTTCAGTTAATTGCAATTTGACGTCACACATCTACCAGCCAGTGAATACTGAATATTTACCAAAGGTGTTATCATTAATCGCAATTTGCATCTACATACTGTAATGAATTGATACATTTTTGGTTGCACTGACTACATTCCTAATTTGATGCTAACCACTTTTTGACAATTACATTTTCAGAAACACTTCAGCCATTTCTTGATGAATTCGAATAAATCAAATACCAATCTAAAGTGCTATAGACCAAGCCTGGCTTGGGGAGTAGCCATAGCGTTTAGTTGAACCACTGCCACTAAATAACTCAGCCTCCCCAACTTCGTTCATGGTTAACTAATCAGACAAAAACTCGCCAGACCACAAACTAGCCAAGCTAAAACAGGTTTAAATACAGGCCTACATAATTTGAAATAGCCAATTAATCTTGATTATTTGCTTGTTGTACTTATTATATGCCCTATCATGAACTTGATGAATAGGCCTAAATTGAAGCAACGGGGAACAGTCAAAACGGCCAATTATCTAAGGCGACCTATTTTTCAGTGCATTTCTACTTAATAAAGCGGAAAAAATTCACTATAGCGGGCCAGTGACGGAAACGGAGGGGAGCTCAGGGGAGCGGCTCTTCCTTTGTCAGAAAACAGGGGGATCTCTTCCCCCCAATGACCAGTGGTGAAAATACAATTTCCTGTTCACTTTTTCAGTCCTCCAGGTACTTTTAGCTAAAATTAGACTCTGGTGGCTGGAATTTTTTCCCTTTAAAAAATGTGGAATGGTGCGACGTTTCTGCACAAGCCGAGAGCTCCCTCGACGAAAATTTTCCATTTCCGCGGCGTCACTGTAGCGGGCCGTGAAAAATGACCATATTTGGCAAGTGCTAATAATCGTGTCTCCATGGTTATTTTGAGGGCCGCATTTTGGGGGCTGCTGCCCCCAAACCCCAGCCAAATTTCCTTTTTTAAATAAACAACTTAGTCAAAACGTAACAGCAACTTATTACTTTTTCATAGTTTTTTCGACTTTTTGCTGATAGCTTAAATAGTGGACTGAGTGCTAAATCATGGCAAGTTGGTGAACCGGCGGGAAGTCAACTGGTGAGGAGTGGGCCTGGCGAGTTCTCCCCTGGCGAGTTGACGTCTTCGGAAAAATTTCACTATAGCGGGCCGTGAAAATGACCATATTTGGCAAGTGCAAAAGAATATGTTTTTATGGCAAACATGGGGGATGCCGCACACAAACCCCCGCCAAATGACATTTTTTAAACAATTTAGTCAAAACGTAACTAAAACATACTCTATTTTGATAGTTTTCCGACTTTTAGCATCACCAAAATATAATCGTCGTGATGTGTTGAAGGCGTCATGTGAACATTTCTTGCATGGTTACAACAACATGACGTTACAAATCTATTGTTCTCCAAATATTGTCAATTTCACGGAACGCTAAAGTGAAGTATACTCGTAAAATCCGTTGAGGAGTAAAATTCTTGTTGACTAATTGATTTTTTGACACCCCCCTCCCCCCTGTAACAGTCCGTAACAAAGGTCCATACCCCAGCCTCCCTGTTACATAACAAGGCCTATACCCCCACACCTCCTTAAAATCTCGGAAGTCACAAACGCTCACTGGTGTTCCACGACTGGAGCGCTCACATTATTTTACTCAATTCAAAGACCCAGATTTCACACCAGTTCAAATTCCACGTCTTTTAATATTAAACTCCAAAAATTTCAACAAACAACAAGAACATTTTGTGAGCCGACCGTTATTGCTATGATTAAATATTTTTCATGTTTCAAAAATTTTATTTTGTTATGTAACATCTAGTCTTACACCCCCCCTCCCCCCTGTAACACAGCATAACACTATCTCATACCCCCTCCCCCCTTCGGCGTTACGTAATTTTTGAACAGCCCCTGTTCGGCCTGATTCCTCAGCATCTACTAGTCTGACAATTGAAATACACATACTCACAGATAGATTAGCCGTTTAGTAATTTGTTTATCACATTTTTCCGATGTTTAGGTGACGTTTTATGTCCGATTTTTCACCAGTTTTGATGACAGCAGTCCATACACTATTGTTTACATTCTTGACGTCTACAATCATTACAATGGCCTAAATTGTCGTGACGTCACAAAAACGCACTGCAGTGCCACTCGTGACTTAGTAGTTCCCCTAGTATTTGCATTGCCCTAACTTCATGTAGTGGTATTTATCAGCCTATTGAACTAGTGCCAAAATCAAGTTTGCATGCCAGACAGGACATCCTGTAGGCTACTTCAAATTCGAGATCCACCCCTTCCCCGGGACGATGATGTTTTGAACTTTTCGATCCGATCCCAGTGATCAGTCAAAACGCCTACAAACAAAAACGCCTACTGACAAAAACGCCTACAAACAAAAACGCCTACTGACAAAAACGCCTACACTTTTTTTTGCATCATCAAAAACGCCTACAGCCAATTTTCCTGTTACATGACAGTGCAAAAACGTCTATTGGCAATTACAAAAACGGCAACTGCACTCTACAAAAACGTCTATTTCTGGAATGACCAAAACGCCTACAGAATCACAAGGGTTAAAAGTTTGCTAATTGACATGTCACATAGGCTGCACACAGATCTATATAAATGATAATTGCTATTTATTTCTTCAAAGGCTGTCTGATGTAGAAGCTAATTGGTTTTTCATTCACACCTACTAATGAACTGCTTAATTTGACACTTGACCTGAACGTTTTTTGACAAGCAAAGAAATGTTGATTACCATTAAAACTTATTTATAAACAGTAGGCGTTTTGGTATAGACTTGTAGGCGTTTTTGACATCTATTACTAGTAGGCGTTTTTGCGTTGCCGTTCTTGCATTTTCAAAAATCACAGTAGGCGTTTTTGTCAGTAGGCGTTTTGACTGCTAATCCCGATCCCTGCCCCTGCCATTTCGCGATCTTTTTGAAAAAATCATCGATTTTGAAAATCGGAATTTTGAGATAACCGTACGTCTGACAGATTTGGTAACACTTTTATATGAAAGATATTGGCTTCACCTACACGAAGCTGTGTGTAGTTTAGCTGAGAATTGATTAGAAGTTGTTTAAATTCGAGCTCAAAGTCGCAACAACAATCGAAAACTTTTATCTTGCTTGTCTGACAGTTGTCAAACAATGACAAACTTTACAATAAATTACACTGCAAATCTTCAAGGCCCGGACATTTGAAAGATCACAAAGTCATTGCTAATGATTAGGTGTTGATAAACTTACTTGGAATGTGTTTTACACCATTCTTCTGAACATGCAATCCACATCATCAGATCGACATGTTCGTGTCCTTTCTCTTCACACATGCATGCAGCATGTTCATGCCGTCGCGATGTTTTCTCTGACGTGCTGATGTCGCCGTGGCAACACAGCGACGTAAATTCATGAAATAAACTTTTAAAACCTCCGAAAAATCGTTTGTTTTACATGTAATCAGATAATGAAAGCCATTAAATCATCGGCAACAAATAGCAACAGCATTGTGTAAATAACATCCAGACGAGAATATTTTCAAAATTCGAAGCTTTCTGCCTATTTTCTGCAGTGCGCATGCTCAGATGTACAAAATTTTTTGATGGCATGCTATTTCAAGAAAGTCACGTGACCAGCTCAGACTTGTTTCCCGCCTTGTTTCCCGCCACCTAGACATTAAGCTTGCTTGGCGGCCTGCGGCCGCAGCACCTGCTACGCAGGTGCTCAAGCTGCGCTATTAGAGCACAGCCATTGACTTTTTGCCAAAGATTTCTTAATTGGGACATTTTAACACCTGTTGAGTGGGAACCACCTTTTTGCACAATGTCATGCTTCTTATGACTTGGGGCAATGGAAATTTTTCCCAACAAGGTACCAATTTTATATGCAAGTTTCAAGTGGAATGCTTATTTTTCACATCATGCTTAATAGTCGAATGAAATTTTAACAAAAGAAAGGGAGGTACTACAAATATTTGTGAGACCAAAGGGGGTATCAATTTTCACAGAAAGTTCCATCAAAACTCCCACCCAACCCCCATCATAAATTCTGAATTTTCCCTTAGGACAGGAGGGTGATCCAGTGATGTGGCCAACATTCATGAGAAAATCTTAGTGAGGGTCAAACCAGGGTCCCAGCGATTTGTAGCCCATTGCCACATCGTCTGGGCAGACCCTTCTCTGAGAAAATATTATAAGCATGTGTTTGCTTTATTTGTGAAGGAATAATCATTATGTGGATCATCTGATCCCAATCAATGAATCATCTCAATGCATAGTATTAGACTTTGAGAAATTGCTCACTAAAATGTGTGAAACAATAACAGAAACTATCAATTGGAACAGCTAGAGACAGTTCTTTTGAGGATGTCAATGGATTAGAATGCCATTGGTCACCCATGTAAAATTCTATGTCACTTCTCAGGAGAGAGTGGTGTCATAACTTCTCCCAACCAATGAAAATTTTAGGAAAAATTATGTATTGTCTACAACTTATGTCTACAAATATGAAATCATCTGTTACTAAATTATGTTTTACAACTGAATAAGTTTGATGATACATCTTTTTCTTCTTGCAATGCTGTCCCAGTTGCAATCCGCCTGCAGGTGCTCATTAATTAATCTTATTATAATTATACTGTGTGTAGCTAATTTCTATTAAATTGTATTAATTAGTCTTCTTTTTTTCCCCAGGACCCACTCAATAACGACGCAGACTTGTCCTAGAGTGGGTCCTGGTCTTGAATAATTGTCTGCCTTAACACTGTATGTATAAGACCAAGCAAAGTCATTATGATTCTGATTCTGAAGCAACCTGCCCTTTCCTTATGCCAGACAAATAACCTTTTGTTTTGGCTTGCCTGACTCCATAATCTATGTACACCATTATAGAGCTGTTGTCAAGTGTGAAAAAATATTTTGTGATCCATTGCCTGCCAACATTCCGGCAAAATATTTACCAAATACTGAAATGTAGATTGACATTATTTATTATCATACTGCCATTTAAAATATTGTTTATTGATTAAGAAAAAGCTTTCTTTACATCCGTTGTTTTGCCGCGAGATCACTTTATATGGCATTGGCTCTGCGACAGTCAAGGTAAGTACACAAACAACGAACAGACCAATTGACAAAAGTGCCATAGATAGATAAGTAGGGAGAGAGGGATATATGGATGGACACATATAGATATAGCGGTAGGCAGATAGATAGAAATATTTATAGAAATATAGACAGATAGATAGATAGATAGATAAGAGAAAGCGAGATATAAACAAATTGATATATTGCGTAGAAGAATGTATAATGACATGAAATTTTAGGTTACGAGAAGCAGTCATAAAAATTAAGGAGATTTTAATCCATAATTGCTCTTACAATAAGGTTATTACTTATTTTACAAAGTGTTCTTAATTACGTACCTTCTATTTTCAACTTATCTTTCAGGGAAACTTTTTAATTCTCTTTTAAGATTATACTTAATAACTTAAATGTTTTATAGTAACGTAGAACGGGGTGACTTTGAACAGTCCGGGGTGACTTTGAACGCTTTTCTGAAAAAGATTGATCCTCTGTGAATGCAAAATTAAATAAGATACTGGAAGCTTATATACCATACAAGGGTAGCTTATTTAATTTGCATTCACAACGGATCAATCTTTTTCAGAAAGGCATTCAAAGTCACCCCGGACTGTTCAAAGTCACCGTTCTACGGTATGTATTTTAATACATTTCAATTTTTTGATTGCAAAAAAAAATGCAATTCAATTCAATTTATAGATAGATATATACGGAATGATAGTTATATAGATTGATGAAAAGATATAGGGAATAGATAATTTAAGGATTCAAACGTGTATTTTTCAAGCAAGCTTACAAAAATAAAGGTCATCAAACCCTCACAGTCTGCATCAGACATTCTGATCATCCCTAAGCACAACTGATCAATTGGTCAGATATTGTCTTTGTGTATTTCCAGAAAAACTGTGATCCACCAAGGCTTATTTTTTGTCTCTCTGTATGCTTTGGACAACAATGACATGTTTTACTCTTTTGATTTTAACTACAACTACCTACATCCTCAATACAATTGCGGAAAATGTGAATGCCAAATTTTACGCTTCTACAAATAACGTCACTTGCACTTCAACTGAACTCCAGACACAAGTCTCTTGGTCTTTGTCACAACAGAGATGGAGCTGCTCCATGTTATGCTCTCAGTCAGACAAGACGTGCATCGGATTTGGCTATTCTGATTCCGAGTGTGAGTTGTGCTACATTTGCACACAGACTACGACTCTGCAATATCTTGACTCAGATTATGATCTCTGTTCAGAATCGTCAACCAGAGCAACAGAACTTCAGCAAGGTAACGAATTACTGTTGATGAATGGTCCTTTCGGGTATTCCAATTTCCAGGTAAGGGCATTCACAAAGGTGACCAGAGCATTTTTTAACAATATTCTACATAGAGACCAAGATCCATAGATAGATAGATATATATGGTAAGTGCAGCCCTCTAAGCCCAAGGTGAAGATGCAATGGAACAACCTTAAATGATGATTTGTCACACACCACTGTTGCAATACATGACAGTTATGATCGATCAGCTGAACAAAAAGAAGTGTGAACTGTTGAGATAATTGGAGGTGATGGGAGTTCACCAATTTTCATTGACACATTTGAAATTCATGGACGACAAAAAAAAAAAAATTTTTACATTTAAATGGAGCAAGGAACAACGTGTTTTAGAAGATAATTTTGGAATTAAGAATGATGTCCCTGCATGCGTGTGACACCAATTTAATAATGACTGGTATTTGATAATAAAAATAATGTGGTTTTATCTCTTCTTTTTTTTAGTGTCCAGATGTATTCAAAGGAAATGTTACCTGGTACATTAGATAACAAAAGTCAAGATTCATGATCTCATGTAGAAAAGCCAGTCTCATGATGACAATTTATTATCATATATCATACATCAAGACTTAAGTCTCAACACAAATCTGGTTTCAGTTTGTTGATCTATCTCTCAATGGATTCAATATCTAGAGGAGTCATCCCTGTCCCATAATTACTATTTCAGTCTCATGAAGAGAATTTTCTATTTTTCAGATCTGCTGATCCATGTCCCAATGGATTCCATATCTGGAGGAGTCATTCCTGCTGTTGGTACAACAGCCACTGTCCATGGAACACCAGGTCAATATTATTGCTCTATTTGTTTCTGAATATTTCATGGATAACGTTTTCCTTTTTCTAATTAAATAGGGCATCAAATTTTAAAGATACCTCAAATAAATGCAAAAAATGTTCTTTACAGTAAAGCAGCCAATCTGTGAACATCACTTCCTGAGTTGACTAAGTGCTCATGTTTTCCCTCACAGGTCCAAATGCAACTGTTGGAAAAATTGGTAATGCTGTATTCCTACCTAATGTTGAAGTGAATGACGATAATCGCATAAGGCTTGGGAATCACAACAATGACTGTTTGGGAAACCTTGGTCTGTGTCCTGATGGGGTGACACTGTCGTTGTGGTTCAATCTTGAGACAGCAATTGGAGGCTGGGCACACATGATGCAGTCAACGGTTTTTTACATGCAGTTCAACACTGTTGGCCGGTATCAACCGCAGGTGCACATCAAGAATGGGACTCATGTCCAACGTTTCAAAATGCCGTTTCTCCACTACGGCAAGTGGTACCATATGGGAATTACATATGCTCACAGTTCAGGCGCTGAAGTTTACATCGATGGATGCATCCCAGCTGGGCATGCCCAGTATGCCAAGTCCACAGTGCAGCAATCTACCTCCATCAAGAATGACTTTCAATTGGGCTGCGAAGGTGTGAAAAAATGCATGAGAGTCTACTTTGATGACCTGCGTTTCTGGACTGTCAAGAAAAGCAAGCTGTTTATGTGGCATTTGTCAAAGATGTAAGATTAATACCCCATTCTCACTGCACGTTACGGAGAACTTTAGGCGTCGGCGGGATGGTATTTCCTGGTACTTTGGATGAATTTGGGTGATCCGCCGTCGACTTTTCACATCCCCCAGGGTTGTTTTTGTTCCCCTCAGGGGTTCCTAGAAATGGAAAAACTGCGCCGTGGATGTCAAAAAAGATTCAACACATTCAAACTTTTTTTCATGACGGCGGAACAGAGCCCAAAATTTTCTTGATTTTTGGATGTCCGGCGGGGATTTTTTCAGTGACAACGTCTCAAAAACATCTCCGGCGGAATATTAGGACATCCCCTGCCCCTGAGGGGACCTCTCCTGCCCCTGCGGGGACCTCTCCTGCCCCTGGGGGGACATTTGCAGCCTCGCCGGCAGTTTTTGACATCCCGCCGATGATTTTTGACATCCCACAGGCATTTAGATCTTGCCCCCCAGGCATTTAGATCTTTCCCTCCGATTTACGATCTTATCCCGCCATGATATGCTTTTAATTAATTATATAATCGTTTTATAAACATTGTATGTCGCCGGGATGGTCATTTTTTTTCCTAGAATTCATGTCAAGCTACCCCTCAGCGGTAAAAAAGTTCTCCGTAACGTGCCGTGAGATTGTAGCATTAGTTGGGACCTGTGCTTTTCTATTGTTATTTTGTTCCTTAAGAGGATATTGTTTCTAAGGATGGCAGACTGATTTGTATAGAAGATTAAACCAAGTTGTAGGGTAATCGCAATAGTACCAACAGTGTAACAAAGACAGAATTAGTTGTAGATGAAATCAGAGAGTGGAGGAGGGATAACTTTTTGTTGCTGATAGAGGTCATTTTCTTACATCACAGGCTAGATAGTCAGAAAATGATTGCTATAAATGAAGATGTTAGTCCTCGGTAACTTTAGTCTCTTCTCTGACAACAATGCTACAATATCCAACCTCATTTGAAATTTATGTGGAAGAAATGATTCATACTCACTTTGGAGAATTAGCGAAACCAGACATCCTTTTACAGTCTGTACCTCTGTAATTTATGTTTGAAAAGTTGATAATGCTTCTCTGACTTTCAAAACTTTACAGTAGATTTACCTTTTTAGTTTTTATTGACAATGAAAGTTTGTGATTTTAATTTATTTTATTCCTCTAAATTTCATGTCACATTTATATAAATTGAACAATGTGTCAAGTAATGCACTCATATCTGATAAGAATAATCATTATTGTTAACTTTTTTGAACAAAATCAATGACATAGATAATTCATAATTCACTGAAAAAAATGTAAGAAAAAAAATTTTCCAGAATTTATCATGGGGGGGGTTGGACTTTTGTCTGAGGCAGATTCCACGAAAAGTGCTCTCAGAGTGTACCTTAAACTTTCCAACCCTTTCGTTATCTCTCTGTTGCTTCCTGAATCAAGTAAACCTATTATTCAGTACATATGTGAGCTAATGAATAAATATCATTAAAATAATCCTCATAATATGTAGCTTTTTGCTCTTAAAAATATATTTTTTTATCCTCATGAGGACAATTTTGGACGACCAAACTTACTGGTGATCAGACATGCTTACTTCGGCACTCTGTGGAATCTGCTAAAACCAATTCAGGAAAATGTAATGATGTGTGATTGATAAAACACATCTTGAAAATTATTTTGGAACCATTTTTAATTGTGTTGGTCATTATAAAACTTGAAAAAAATGAAAAATAAAAAAGACTGCTAATGTAACTCGATTCCGTCACAGGATACTGAGGTTACATTAGCAACTTTTACATGGGAATTTTTCAGTGTCCTTGCTACTTATGTAAATTTCGAACGTGAAATTCTAAAATTTTATTGAAAAATCTGTCTTATTTGCCTATAAACATCACCAAAAACATAAACAGCTCTGTGCAGTAGCTGTTTTTTTATTGCTAATGTAACTGCAATTTCGCATCTGTCCATTTCATAGTGTAACATTAGCAAAATTTGTCTATATAAATAACACGTGATTTGATCTCAAATATTTTCTGAACTGAAAGCCAGGTCTCACAGGAGCAGGCCAGGGGCGGTAGTCTGCTGGTGTTTTCATTTCTATTGCAGTAGTATAAGCATGAAGAAATTCCGTCCTCCATCATTTAACGTTGTTACATTAGCACAAGGCCATATTTTTAGTTACTCTGATCTACCAATCCAACAGCAAACAGTGTTTACCCATGATTTTATTTAATGGATTGACACAGTAAAAGATTTAGATTTCAGTTTTTTTTTGTCCTGCCAGCTATCCCTAGAAAAAGCACCCTGAGAAAATCTGAGAAGCTATGAATCAATTATGTCTGCCCTTATTTGTGCTAATGTAACTATGTCTTGTGGTAAGTCATTTTGCTGCTTTTCGTGGAATCTGCCCTGAACTCCCCATCAAAAATTGATACCCCCTTTACCCTGTCAGCATGCCTTGGCGGTCCAACATCGGCCCAGCGTCAGTCCGACGTGAGTAGCATCGGACCAGCTTCGGGCCAACGTTGGACCGCCGAGGCACACTGATAGGGTAGCTTCATGCGGATTTTAGCACACCACCCTTAGGTTTCAGGTGTATTTTTAGTGCCCCCCCCTTACACCTACAAAGCAAGACACACATATATATTGTAATACATTTGACCTCGCTCGTCCTGATTTGCTTTTCGGCGAAACAAAGCGCAGATAAACGGATTGTATGAGCGCTTTATTGTGTTATTTGTTTTGTCAAATTTCTGACCCCCCCCCCTCCTTGGACATCTTTTCAAAACTTAGTACTCCACTTGATACACATGTGAAAAATTAGTACCCCTTGGGTAAAACTCCCACCCCCACCCAGTCATAAATTCTGAATGGTCCCTTACATAATCCAACACCACCGCCCCCCCCCCAAACCACTGGTTTCCTGTTTGTGCTCTAAAAAAGAGATATGATATTTCTTTTAGTTTCACAATTTTTTTGGTGCTCTAAAAAATGCCAATCCTGGAGTTTTACAATTTTAAGTAAGGCTGAATGTTTCATTGATTTTCAAAACACGAGAAATCAATTTGCAATCGTTTTTGTATACTGGACTGCAAACATGTTGTTTTGGCAATAGCGAACCACCTTCAGGAAGCAGTGGCTTAGCCAGGGTGGGGCAATTGTCCCGCCTGTGACTTTTTTCTTTTGCCCACCCCAGCATCTTGAGAAAGGAAAGAAGTATTTAAACCTGAAAAAGGAAATATCCACTACATTAAAATGTTATGCGCACACAACATTCATAATCAAATTGTGAATAAGTTCGATAAACTGTGAGTTATTTGTTAATTTGTGCGAGAAGTTCGGCAGCTGGCTATGCAACTGGCAGCAAGCTATCAATCACCAAGTGTAATAAGAAAGTATGCTCCACTGGCAGCTAGAATTCTGGCAATAGGTCACCAAATGCTGAAATGTGGATTGACATTTGATAATGATAACACTGCCATTTAAAATGTTGTGATGGAGTAAACTTTATTGATGTTGATTAAATGTAAGTCTGACAAACAAGTAAACAAGTCATTGGTCTCTCAATGGTCAAAATACAAGTAAGTACATACAAATTTGGTTCACTGTAAAATTCAAAATTTTGAGTCAGCTCAAATGATTGAGTGAGATGGTTGCACAAGTTGTTTGAGCCAACATAACTTGATGTTTTGAGTTATGATAATCTTTTCGTTGTTATAACTTACAACAGCAAGCTATGACAGCTCAAAGGAATTGTGCAATCATCTCACTCAATCGTTTAAGCTGACTCAAAATTCAAATTTTACAGTTTTGTGACAAGACAAGTTTTAAATTGGTTTAGATAGAGTTTGAACAGATGGATAGCCGCAAAGATATATGGATAGCCTGATAGATTTTAAAATAAGGGAATTTATGCAAAACCCTGTTTTATTATTAAAAGGTCATATAGCTATGTTCATGTTAAAATCAATTTTTAATAACTATTTTAATTCATCTATAGAAATTAAGCATTACCATTTTAATGACAAGTGAGTACAGGAAAGCTGAGGAGCCATGGGAGTGTGTGGAAGTTTTTGGGCATGCAAGTTTGAGCATTTGCTTGGTAAATACTTGGTTGTAATGTAGCTCAATTGAGGTTTACTTCACTAATGTGTATTACTTTGATCTCTGAACATAATCCTTTCATTTTGTCAGTCAATATTCTATTCGTTTTTATGTATTTTCAGAACGTCAGTGATACTGCACTAATAAAACATGGCGTCTTACTTTCCTCGGTTTTTACTTATAACAACCTTCTTTCTCAATGCAAATGGGGAAAGTGTGAATGCCCAATTTTACAATTCTACGAATAATGTCTCCTGTGCTTCAACTGCGCTCCAGTCTGAAGTCTCGGGGTCATTTTCACAACACAGAAGGAGCTGCTCCCTGTTATGCACCCAGTCAGACAAGCCATGCATTGGATTTGGTTATTCCGACTCCGAGTGCGAGTTGTGCTTCACTTGCACACATCCCACAAATCTGCAATCGCTCAACTCGGACAATGATCTCTATTCAGCTTCTTCAATCAGAGCAACAGAACTGGAGCAAGGTAAGAAAATATGCTTGATGAACAGTGGTCCCAGCGGGGTTCTGACGATTTATCAAAATGATTTTAAAATCCATTGATCACGTTGAAATTTAAAGAACAATCAATTATGATCAAAAATAATTTTAAATTGTGTACAATCTTCATCATATGCAAATCCAGTCTGCATAATTGGAATAATTAAACAATTAATCATCATGAAGTCTTGCAAGAAGTTCAAGTACGCAGTAATGAAATAATTATAATCTTCTTGATCGTTACTAAGCATTAGGCTTGCAGTGATTGTTCTAAACTTAAGGAAAACAGTCTATGTTCCTAATTTTCTGCCTAAGAAAAATGGCCTTATTGGTAAGCAATTGAGCTGTCAATAGCAGCCATGCTGATTCCAAATCTGAAATTACTTTAACATAAAAAAGTGGATTCCATGCTGGAGAAGTCATCCCTACCTCTCTTTTACCATTTATGTCTCATGATGATAATTTGCTTTCAGATTTGTTGATCCATGTCCCAATGGATTCCATATCTGGAGGAGTCATCCCTAGCTCTCTTTTACTATTTATGTCTCATGATGATAATTTGCTTTCAGATTTGTTGATCCATGTCCCAATGGATTCCATATCTGGAGGATTCATTCCTGCGGTTGGCACAACCGCCACTGTCCATGGAACACCAGGTTACCAATTGTTTGATTATTTCTATATCTATAGGTTACAGAACTTTTCATGAACCACTTCTCTCTTATTAAATTACCAGTATCTAAATTTATAGTAGCTTTGTCACATCATCTCCCAATCATGTCTATAAAATGTAATTGTGCGATGCCATCAAAACTTTGTTCCACTTGAAGTATGAGATAGCTCATAAAAAACCAAAGATAGGCCAATGAAGACTCTTATTTTAAAAGATTAGCCAATGAAAAGTCAAAGATAGTCCGAGGCAAACTCTTATTACATTGTAAGATCAGCTGATGAGAAGTAAAAGATGGGTTGATGAAATATCTTATAGGCCCCATTTAAGCGTGTAACTCCCAGAACTCCTTGACGTCCTGCAACTCCCGCTATGTCCCACTAACTCCCGCTAACTCCCGTAACTCCCAATAATATAATTCCCGTAACTCCCACTAAATCCCGCTAACTACTGCTAACTCCCGTAACTCCCACTAACTCCCGCTAACTCCCACTAACTCCCTAACTCCCATTAACTCCCATAACTCCCATTAACTCCCATAACTCCCACTAACTCCTGCACTTCCCACTAACTCCTGCTAACTCCCACTTACTCCCGCTAACTCCCGCTACCTCCTGCTAACTCCCGTAACTCCCATAACTCCCTGAAGTCCCAAATGGAGGCTCCGTTTGGAAGTTATATGCTTAAATGGGGCCTTCTTATTATGGCTCACTGGGAATTGACGTCCCACAACTGCTTCAAACTGAACATTCAACTTGGCTTTACGATGTCACTGACTGAGGAGGTTTTTATTGATTTAATTGTGTTGGTTTATTAGTTTAGTCAGCAAAGGTGTCAGAAGACAAACTATCAACTGTTGAAATGTATGCATTTGATTACAGGTAAACTAGAAAATGAAAAACAGAACTTCCAATGATCTGCTAATCTGCTAAGAGCTCTACACTGTGTACTCACCAAGTGACCTAATTAAGGATTTTGTTGTTTACATTTTGTTTGTTCTCATATATAGAGCAAACAACAAACTTTGCCATATATAGCCAGTATGCTGTCTTTAGTACAGGTAATACACATAAAAAATGTGGGAACAAACAGCTTAAAATTTTGGAGATTAGACGGTCTTAGTAAATTTCAGTGCATTTTTTAATAGAATTGCCAAATCTCCTGATTGCTAAACATTTAATGCTTGTAATTTCACATCAGGATGTCTAATACATAATTATAGCATACTGGCTATGTTGTATTGTGACTGGATTGGTGACTAGACCAAAATTTAATATTTTATGATTAACTAGGTCGCTTTGCATAGAGCGAACGGTACACAGTGTCTAAGATTAGCTGACTGATGAAAAGTGAAAGATAACCCTATGAAAACTCTTATTAATTAAGAAATACTAAATATAGGATGAGTAGTCTGACTTGAAATTCATGTGAAACTGGTGCATAACCATAGGGAGCAGTCTTGTCACTATTGTGATAAAGCGTTATCAAGACTCTCGAATTTTATTTTTCTCATACAATTACAAAATTATAAAATTTTCAACAATTATTTTAAAACAAATACTAGTCACAGTGGCAGCTCTATTTCTATATGAATTAAAAAAGTGTGATTAATGATGAATGGATCTGAATCCCTCACATAGATGTCGTTATTATTCTACCTGACCTGACTTATGGTTTTATTTTTGATTTGCAGGTCCAAACACAACTGTTGGAAAGCTGGGGAGTGCAATATTCTTGCCTAATGTTGCACGACTTCACAATAATACCATAACACTTGGGAATCACAACAACAACTGTTTGGGAAATCTTGGTCTTTGTCCCAATGGGGTCACATTCTCATTCTGGTTCAGAGTTGATTCAAACATTTCGACATTCTCTCATTTGATGCATTCAACAGTATACTACATGCCGTTCCATTTCTTTGCTGACAACTATCAACCCAGGGTGTACGTAAAGAATGCCACCCACAGTCACTTTTTTAACACAATGCCGCTCGTTTCTTATGGCAAATGGTACCACATGGGAATCACCTATTCTCCTGCATCAGGGGCTGAAATTTACATGGATGGATGCACCCCACCTGTGCGCACCATAGTTATAGTACAAGAAACTTTGGCCACCAGGAATGACTTTGAAATAGGTTGTGATGGTGAAAACAAATGCACAAGGGGCCACTTTGATGACCTGCGCTTCTGGACTGTCAAGAAAAGCAAGGTGTTCATGTGGCAGTTGTCCAAGATGCAAGATTGAAAACACAGCAGGCATGCCTTTTTATGTCGAAAAGTCAATGCAGCCAAGTGTAATGAGGCGTGGACCTGTGAAACTTGGTGGGGGTAACAATAATCCAACTGCAGTACAAATTTCTAAATGCAGCTCAATTTAGCTGACTTATACTTGTCTTATCCACATGTATACATAACTATCCATTTCTATTCTTTTGTATACGCTCAAATCTTTTTCCCCAAGGTTGTTTAAACAGTGGTAATTGTGGACAGCTATGGATAGATATGGATAGGTAAGGATAGGTTCAGCTAAGTTTAGCCAATAGCTATGGATAGATAGCTTCGGGTAGATTGAAATGACAAGGCACTTTTAGAAACGTGTACTGTATTCCTTTGATACAACTCTCACCATGCATTAACCAACCGGCCACTAACATTGTAACATGTAGATTAGGGGCATCCTACTATTAATTCATGGACCCTTCCGTCTTTCTCAGCCAACCTATAAGTTGCCCATCCACAAAGAGTTGCATGCAACCTTTTCTCACCCACTAGAAGGTTTAACTGGGTTTTTTGTTAAAATTTTACATTTCATATTTTGACCTCCCCCCCCCACCCACATTTAACGGGTATCATGCTGGTACTCAGATATTGCTTGAGGAGGGAGGGGAGGGAGGGAGAGCAATAAATGAAAGGAAATGTGCAGCTTCTCCTACCCTTCCTCATCTTGTTTTGTGCCTACGGGGGCTCATGGCTCAATATCCCCCACCCCAAATATGCCACTGATGGAAATGTGGTTCTTACAGGGCTGCCTGTAAGTAAGCGAAACGCATGAAATGGTGCCATTGGCATCAATGCTAAACATCCTCAGCAAAACTGCTTTTGGAATACAGGCCCAATGTTATTTAATAGGGAAGGGTGGTTCACTTACTTATCAAAGACTTTGACTCATAACTTACTCTGACTACAGCAGCGAAAACCGGCTGCTATTGTTATCCCACATGCCTCACATATCAGCCTTCATGACCCAATATGTTTCCCTCTTATCACATGATAATTGTGTATGTATTTACAAGCAGTTTGGTTGGGGGATTTTTAGCATTGATGCAATGGCACAATATCATGCGTCTCACTTACTTTCAGGCGGCACTTTAGCTGAGCTCTTTGGGTAGGTTCGTTTCGATGCTCTAAAGTACTCTTGGAGTAGAGTAGTTAACTCCAAATCATTCATTTTGCATTTCCTGGAGCAGATCAGGGTAGATTGCAGTAGATCGGAAGTACTCCAAGAAATTGGGATACCCCATGACGTATGATAGTTTACATAAATGAATGACACTTCAGAAGCTTTGATTTTGTGCCAGATTGATTTTTTCTGTTGTGGATTTATGTACTTCAACAGAATCAACATAAAGCAATCGATTCAAGGTGTCGATTCATGGCTTAACTAACTAGGGATTCCAATAGCTGGGGAATCTTCAAGTAATGATGATTTTAACTACTCCTTTCTGTTAGATTTGGACAAACCTTGGAGTAGTTTACTCTCGCAGTAGAATCGTCACTTCTGCAGAAGTTTGGAGTAGTTAAGACTTGCAGTAGATGAATCTAGCGCACTCTTCAAAAATCAATCACATGAATTATTCTTGCGACATTCTTGTACAAGTGTGAAAAACAATTTTGGAAAATCGTGACATTCAAGCATGAACATCGGCCGATTATTAATGTAAACAACTTTCTAAAGCTCAATTCCAGTTAGATCAATATTATATAAAACATATTCCTACCAGAGAATCAATCTTATAGCTATTTTAAACTTGCCAGGAGATTTTCACAGCATAAAATGTTGATTGTTTACATTTTTCAGGTACTAATTATTTTCATGTTTTGCTGGACAGGCAATAAATGTAACGAAAAATAAGGGGTTTCACAGCATAAAATATTGATTGTTCACAGCGTGTTGAAAATATTTTCATATAATGCACTCAAATCCAATAAAACATCATTATTGCTTAGGTTGTTCAATATTTCGCTGTAAAAAATTAAGCAATATTTTTAAGATAATTTGCTCAGACATTAATTTTGTAGAGTGATGACATTTTGTTTGTAAATATTTGTGTTTCCTGATTCAGTGTCTACTTATAGCTGTTTGCAGGATGGCGGTCCAAACAGTTTCAAAATTAATTTTCAACTTGGTCATGTGATGTTCAACTTGGTCGTGTGATGTCACCGGCTTAGAAATGTTTGGTTTGTGTCCAGTTATTACATGTGGTTAATCAATTGATTCAGTGCTTGTTACATCTAGCAGCATAATATGTTATATATAGATGTCAATAAACAAACTAATTAAATGACTGAAGGTACTTCATCTAATAAGAAAATCAGGAGACCAACAGAAAACTGTCAATGGCGTGGCAAAGCTAGTTTGCAAATTGAAAAGAAGAAATTAACTTTCCAGTGGACAGCCAATCTGCAAAGAGCTCTAATTATAGTGTGTTGTCAATACCTGGCAGCTATTTGAGTAAAGAGGTATTATCTTCACCTTTGATTTAGCAAAGCAGTTATTCCCATCATTATATGTAAATACTTTCTCGAATGAAAAATAAAATATTTAATAGTCATTTCGTGTTGGGGACATGACATTTGGTGATGATGATGAGATGTGGTGAAGGTGGTGACATTGTGGTGGTGGTGGTGGTTACTACATGTGGTGATGGTGGTGACTACAAGTGACAGATATTAGCATTAGCCAATGCTTAGTTCCAAGTGCATGTGTATTACAGTTTATCCCATACAGTGCCGCCTGTAAGTAAAATGCATGAAATGGTGCCATTGTCTTTGATAAGTAATGGAAACAATCCATGGCCCAATGTTATTTAATAGGGAAGGGTGGTTCACCTACTTATCAAAGACTTTGACCTATACCTACCTCCGACTACAGCAGAGAAAATTAGCTGCCATTGTTATCCCACATGCCTCACATATCAGCCTTTATGACTCAATATGTTTTACCCTTAATAACATCTTTCGGCTGCGGGTTCTTTATACCTACCACCAAGAACCTTTTTGCGTTACAGATGATTTCGTACTTGTAGACATTTGAGGTAGAAAATACATCATTTTTTCGTGCAATTTTCATTGGTCGAGAGAAGGTATGACACCACTCTCTCCTGAAAAGTGACATAGTGTTTTACATGGGTTACCATGGCATTTTAAGCCATTGATCTCCTAACAGGGACTGACTTTATCAGTTTCAAGTAAGAGTTTCAGTTTGTGTTTCACACATTTTCAGCACATACATTCTGCAAGTCCAATGTTGTGCATTCAGATGATTAGGATCAGGTGATCCATGCAATGACTCTTTATGGAGAAGATAAACAAGTAAAATAGTGAATGTAACATTTTCTCAGAAGAGGGGCTCAGCTCAGGCGGCAGGGCAATGGGCGCTACCAATAGCGGGGTCCTTGATCTGATTCCCACTGGGATTTTCTTATGAATGTTGACCATATCACTGCGCTACCATCCTGTCCTGAGGGACCATTCAGAATTTATGATTCTGAGGAGTTCGGTTGGAACTTTCCATCAAAAATGTATACCCCCTTTGGTCTCATGCTTATTTGTGCCTCTCATACATTCCATGCAGATTTTAAGTATGTCCCCTTTTCTTTTATTAAAATTTCATACCCCATTAGGCATGTTGTGAGTAATAAGTACTCCCCTTGAAACATGTGTGAAAAATTGGTGCTCCGTCGGGCAAAACTCCAATTCACCTCAAGTCATAAATTCTATTTAGCCTGCAAGATTCTGTACAAAAGGTAAAAATTAGTACTGTCCCACTTGAAGCATGTAGCACCCCCTCAGGTAAAACTCCCATCGCCCCCCCCCTCAACCCAGTCATAAATTCTGAATAGTCTCTTACTGATGTCATAGACAATGCTTTTGGTCAAGGCATGATAATTTAGTGTAAATAGACGTGAAGCCATTCAGAGTCAGCTTGAAACTGATTTAATATCAATTGAAACAATCAACAGTTGAGTGTGAAATACAACTGTTCATGAATAAGTGAAAGAGTTCATGTGGATTGAGGTTTTACATGTGTGAACAGCTGCCACAATACCAAGTTGGCCTTTGCTGTATACTATTTGTCAAAATTATGACATCATTTTTCCAGCAAACATCATTTGCTTTAAGCAAGCTGAAAAAAGTGACAAGCAATGGGCAACTTGACCAATCACCTGGCAGGATTTTCTGATGTCAGACCAGAAATTTTGCTAAATATTTTGTTATTTGAGAAAAGTCTACAAATATGAAATCATCTGTAAGAGTGCATGGTCTTGAAAAAGAAAAATCTAGCCATTCATGCACATCACTTTGTTGTGGCCCTATTCTGAAAATAACTTCCACGTCATCTTCCTTTCCCACCAAGAAATAAATTGTGCCCACTTTGAAGTCAGGACTCTTTGCCGCAAGTTTACTTTTATGTAAACAGAGAATAGGAGAAGAGAATACAAAGAATGGTGCTCTGCGCAATAAACTTGGAAAATAATAAACCAATTTAGTTTTTAGTGCCTCTTCCTTTTTAATCCAACCAAGAAATTTGTGCATTATTTCATGTATCTAGTAGGTGTCTAGCTGATTGTCTGGCTGTCTATCTATCTATCTTCATATCAAAAGCATGGTCTCTGGTGTGAACTTCACTCTAAAAAACGCCGGGACTAAATTGGTTTTTTAGATTCAAAATGGTTTTTTGAAAAACCAAATTTCAATGCAAAAAACCAACATGGTTTTTTTAAAAATCCATGTTGGTTTTGCATTGAAATTTGCTTTTGCAAAAAACCATTTTGAATCTAAAATACCAATTTTGTCCCGACATTTTTTAGAGTGAAGGCAGAAATTTATTATGTAATTAGGAAGTTAATTCAAAACAAGGTAAGGTGATTACTTTCACCCGAGAAAATGACAAGGTCAGGGGCATTAATTTGACCTCAAAATTAATTTCTAACAAACTTCCTAAAAGAGCTTCTCAGACCAGTTTATTGTCTGAGTACAATATATATAATTGTAGACAAGCTGTGAATAGCCAAATTGTTCTTGTTTCAGAACCATTTCTACTTTAATTTTGGAGATAAAAAGCCAAAAAGATGAATTTTTCAATCATTTACCTCGACAAAAATCACAAACTCCCACTATTTCAACCTTCTTAGCAGTTGTGGCAGGTAGAGACATGCTTTGACAAATTAAAACAAATGTTGCACTGGAGGAAAATTGTAAATAAGATTGTTAATGGCAAAAAAAAAACCATCAAAATTGTTTCAGTCTTTGGGACTATTTTATCACATATCATAAGTCAGCAATTTGTAAAGCGACCCTTGACTAAAAAACTTGTCATATTTTGCACCAATTTGAATAGCGCTGTAGCTTTTTTCAAACTGTTTACAAAATACGTTTTTTGGAAAAGCACTGCATCAAAAGGCATTTTTCTTTGTTGTTTCTTTCCACACTACATTTACGCCACAATAACATAATTTTTTATTCTTGTGAAAAACTTTTGTTTAGTACATCTGTGTTTGAGTCAAAACAAAATGTAATATAGATAATTGATTATAATAATTAAATCAATATATTTCTGAGGGCGTAATCTGGCCAGTTTATGTAACTACAAGAAAATGGGATTTTTACGAAGGGAATCACATTTGCATGGTCTACAGACATATAGCAGATATATGCTTTTACGCTCAAATGAGATTCCCTCATAATTATCTGTTCCGAAAGATTGGGAAATAACCAAGAAAATGGAAAAGTGCAAGTATGTTTGTTTTGAAACGAACGGGAAGTCACCAGTAATTATGTGAAACTGTGAAAATATTTTGTGCATTCCATATTAGCAATATTCCACATAATTCGCACGATCATGAAAACGTTAAATTAATGATCACTGTGCTTTCGGTATAAGGTCAAGTTAATCATATATATGATTCGCGAAAGTCGAAACAATTGGATTTTATTGTATGCTTGAAGCTTGCTCTATGTTTACAACCTTTCCAAGTTAATTTGAAGGCAGCCATTATGCTCCTTGCCCTGATGCTATGTATACACTCACAATAAAAAGGTTTTATATGGAACCTTTATGGGTTCTATAAGTTGGTATAGATAAGGAATCCTAAAAGGTTCATTATTCAACTTTTAAAAAGGTTCCAACAGCAAACAAAAACTGCACTGAGATAATCCAGCTGCACTGAACCCCCACAATGGAACCCCTTTCTCTCAAGTTGGGAGCATAGGGTTCCATCATAGGGCCTTCTCACTTGTATTGAACCTTTTCAATTCAATTGAACCCTAAACAAAATTTAGAACTTTTAAAATTTAGTTGCGGATTGTTTATATCAAGGACCTTTTGCATTAAGAGTGTATATGATATATATATAAATTAACTGAACCGTACTAGTGACATTGTAAATTTAATGCCATTTTCTCTGATTTACCTCTCATAATTGTAGCACAATGGCCACAGACAAACTTCTGCCTGATTGTGGTGTTTACCAAAAAATTACTAAAATCTTTCAACGTCAAATGATTTATTTTCAGATTCTTTTAGCTTTGAAATAATTATTTACAGTACTTATCATATATATAATGATACACTTGTCAAGCTCATGTGCCCTTTCCTGCTTTTTTCAAAAAGAAAATAATGCATATTTAACACTCCGAAAGGTCTGGGCCAGTGGCACTCACACATTATTATGATACCAGGTCATTGACCTCACATTCACTGAAGAAATTGAGCAATTGAAAATTCCAGGAGGCTTTTTTCAAGCAATGAAATATTATACTAACATTTAATATTAAATTAAAAGGCAGGATTTTTGATTTGGTATAATGTCACGTCTTTCACGGATGGAATACGCAGTATATGTGAGACGAAAACCATGATTTTTCTCCCATGCTCAACAACAGCTTTGGGGGGCACCATTTGTTTTATACTAAATTAAAAAGCAGGATTTTTTATTATTTTGTATAATGTCACGTCTTTCACGGATGGAATACGCAGTTTATGTGAGTATGTGAGACAAAAACCATGATTTTTCTCCCATGCTCAACAACAGCTTTGTTTTCCAGGGGGGGGGGCTTGCAGTTTTCCACGGCGAGTAATCATTTATTTCACGGTAAGGGCAGCAGTAATTTTGAGCATGCTAAGTTGCTAAACATTCATTCCGAAATCAAGCATCACCTTAAGAAATACCCCTACCAGACATTATTTATTTCAAGGCTGGACAAAATGAATTTACTTATTTCACCAAAACTGAGCAAGAAATTATTTATAAAAAAAAACCTTCAAGGCCCCCCCCCTTCATATCAAATGGTTGCCCCCTTACAGTGAAATTACCTTTCCGAGAAACAACTGAAAAAGGAACTATTCTTCATGGGAAAGTGACTTCTACAAATGCATGGGTGCAGATGTATTACATGTGATATGCCTGCGAATTACGCGGAAGGAGTGTCATTTACTGTGTCAATGATGGTAATTGTCCAATTAACATATTTCAATGCCACAAACATCCCCAATAAATTAATAGTTGAATAGGATGGGCCACAATCCCCACTGGGTAAAATTCACCCCAGTGTAAGACAAAAAGTCTTTGACTTTTAAGGTGCATTTTGCGCTAGATTGCACAAAAACTATTCAATCTTTTGGTTTTAAAGTGACACTATAATGTTTGCTGCTACAGCTTGCAGGGCGCCTACACCACCAAGACACAGTTACTGAAATATTTATGAAGACAATAAAACTACATACATACAGTATCCGCTTTTGGGGAATCCCCCAAATACCATCTTCCACTTGTCACTGGTCTTCCAACACATGAGAAAGAGTGTCATCAGTTTCTGTGTAGGTTCAGAAATTCTAAATATAGATCTCCAGGTCATGTGTTTCTGCTCAATTGTGAATGCATGAATTGAATGAGGTGGATCATTATGGTTAAATGTGATCTTTACAGTTAAATTGATTAAAATTGTTTCACAACTAGTTATAAAAACCCCTTAAACCTTCAAACTTATATATATATAAGCCAAGAAGGATCTTGCCATGGGTACTCTTTATAAATATGCATACAATTTGTATATCTATATTTCATACGTCTTTTGTGTAAATATTTAAAGACAGTAACTGCTTTGAAAATTGAAAGTTATGTACAATTAAAAATGTTCTGTTTAGTAACGGAACATCATAAACTTTTAATGCAAATTAAATTATGAATTTATATTTAGTACATAGTTAATTGAAAATAACTATTGTTACTTGAATATAGGCAAGGATATCGGGAAATGATGAACATGTTAAGCAATGGGAAGAAAATTATTGCGAAAAATTAAATTTACACTTGCAATTAACAGTGTATAGCCTAAATTATATAAAGAACCCACAGACGAAAAAGGTTCTAAATTTTTTCAAGGGTTCAACTAAATTGAAAAGGTTCAATACTTGATGGGAAGGCCCTATGATAGGACCCTATCATGCTCCTAACTTGAGAGAAAGGGGTTCCATTGTGGGAGTTCAGTGCAGCTGGATTATCTAAGCGTTGTTTATGTCTGCTGTTGGAACCTTTTTAAAAGTTGACAAATGAACCCTTTAGGGTTCTTTATCTATACCAGCTTATAGAACCCTTATATGTTCAATATAAAACCTTTTTGTTAAGAGTGCATTACATTCACCCAGTATATGTACATACATGCTGCTAGATGCTCCAAAAATGCGTCCATATTAATTTTATTGACAAGAGCGTGTTTCCAATTTTGCTAGAATTTCCCTGAGTAATTCAACTTCCTGTTCTACAACAGAAAGCAATAAAGTGAATTCTCCCCCTTACTCAACTTCAAGTAGGAATAATAAGAGACCCAGAATTTTCTCACAAAGAAACTGTTACCGCTCTCACGACATGGAGTAATAACTTGTAAAATTATTTAATCATAGTCACAGACTTGTAACCTTATAAAACAAAACCTTATCACATTTGTTGAGAATGGCCATGTCCCAGACCAATTAGATGCAAGGAAGTCGCTGGGTATGGTAAATAGAAAACAGAAGAGACTCTATGACTGCCCAGTTGTTTCCCCTTAGCCAGTGGGTTCTTTTGTTCAGGGATAACTCCTCCCGTGGGAATGTCTCAAAAGTGACTGACTACAGGCAGTCCAATCAAAATGAGTTGATTTCAAATTTTCCCATGGATTATGAAAAATTCTTTACAGTCTTGCCTGAGTCTCTTTCCCTGAGTGAGACTTGTCACTCTAAAAATGTAAAAAAAATTCTCATCCTCTCAAAATGATTTATCATGCATGAGACAGACATAAATCTAATGTCTGAGTCCCGAACAAATATTTGCAATTCCACACATTCAGTCGACCAATTGTAGAATATCAAGTCCCAACATCTTGAAAATCACGAGAGCTTAGACAGTTATTACAGATCTCATATTAGTGTGCCGTGTTCTTTTCAACTGCCACAGTGCTCTTGTGATGTCAGTATCAGCATAATGATTTCACAGTTGGTATATTCACAGTTTCAGCTGTGTCACTTGGAACCCATACTGATCACACCATTACAAATCCACAATAAGCTGTTAGATTGTTGCTCAACATAGATTATTCAGTTTGATGTTTTGAATAAAAAAGTTACGATATCCAGCTATATGTAATGCTTGGATATTGTGTATAACTGCTATCAGTCTTAGCACTTTTACATCAAAACTAATTCATTCACTCTCACATTCATTTGTTGGTCTGAGAGGTTATCATGTGCTGCTCTGTCTTGGCAGAAATAATCTTCAGGAACCATTCAGAATTTAAGACCTGGGGGTTTGCTTGGGGGCATCCTTATCACTGATTTCCAATAATGTTTATTGATGATCGAATTCTTAGCCTCCTTGTCAGGCCTTTCATAAATTTTCGGGGAGCAACTACGCCCCCCCCCCATTTCCCGTCCTCTAGTATGTCCATACAACATCGCCGCGTTCACTTCCAAAAAATCTCCCCATCATCCCCATTCCAGTCACCAATTCTGAACATTTTTTTTGGCGCAAACATATCAGTTTCACCAGCAAGTGGCTCAAACATATCAGTTTCACCTGCTACGACTGAATCAAACAACCATACCAATGAATGCAGATTAGTCAATTGTTATTCACTCTTAGACAGCCCATAAGCTTGACTTGTTGGTAGCAGTTGGAATCACAACTCAAGCTTGGAGTGCCAATAGTGATGTCAGTATTGCAATACTGACATCATCTGTGCATATATTCACATGGAACATGGCACACTTATACAAGATCTGTAATAATTATACAATAATGTTTTTTTGGAGGGCCTTACCGGTGATTAATGACTGGCAACTGAAGGCAGATATCATTAAGGCCCGAACCGCAGAGTTTGTGAATTTTGTTCCTATCATGTTCTAGAAGATGAAAATCATTTTTTGTTCCATTGTAATACTTATAACGATTTACGTAATTTACTTTTAACTCGTGTTTTAGATTATTGTGTTGATTTTTACTTTTTATCATTACAAGAAAAATTTAAGTTGTTGATGTCCAAAGATTTAGTTAAATTTACCACAGAATATTGGTTTAAAGCTTTCCATAGAAGAAGAAGTTTGTTGTTTAAATAATATAAATACGTGATTGTAAATGTTTTAATATTGTAGTTTCCAGAAATTTGGTGGTAAAGTGACTTTTGAATTGTTTTGATGACTTGTAAACCCATATAGGGCTGAGTGTATATCTTTTACTCAGGTTAATAAAAAATATGTCTGTCTGTCTGTCTATTATTTATTTAAAAGAAAAAAAATTTATTGAACTTTTTTTTTTTCACTAAAATAAAAAAAAAATGTCGTGGAGGAATTTATTATTTTTTTTGGATTATTTTTGGAAATTCTTTTTTTTTGGAATTTTTTTTTATCCAACTGCTATGAAAGTCATAGTCTCACTATTGCCCTACGAAACCATGCATTAATGGTAGCCACCTGGTGGAAAGTGTCACAATCTCATTAATGCCCTGCTAAACCGTGCATTAATGATATTAACACCCTGTGCTGTGTGACTTACCAACAGTTAACATGGGTGATTGTTAATGTTAATGGCCTACTTAATTGCTCTGCAGAATAATAATAATGCATATTAATGAAGCAATGCTCGAAAATCGAAAATCTTCACTCCAGAAAATTTTGGGACAAAACTGGTTTTTTAAATGGAAAATGGTTTTTTGAAAAACCAAACTTCCATGCAAAAACCAATATGGATTTTTCAAAATACAATTTTGGATTTAAAAAAGAACAGTTTTGTCCGAAATTTTTTAGAGCGTGGCTCACAGTGTCATCTGCTATGTAGTAAAAACAATTTCATGAGTTGCAATATAGGATCAATGCTACAAAGATAGAAAAATGTAATCCAGATAGGAAAATGGATTATGTAAGGGACCGTTCAGAATTTATGTCGGGGGGGAGGTGGAAGTTTTGCCAGAGGGGGTACTAGCTTTTCACATGACATTGTGTTCCAAGGGGGAAATAATTTTTGACAACATTTCCAAGGGGGGCAAGAAATTTTATCAAAACAAAATGTTATAAAAAGTGCATAACACTCAGTTTGATCTGTATTTTTACGTGCAAAAGTCAGCTAATCTGTAGGTGCGACTGTACAAGGGGCACATGACATTGTATAAAAATATACAGTGTATATGTATTGCTTTGTAATTATATTGTGTGTCGTGCGGGGGGGGGGATACTAAAAATACTCATGAAACCTAAGGGTGGGGTACAAAAATTAGTATTGAAGTCAAGGGGAGGGGTACCAATTTTTGACAGGAAGTTCTGGCAAAACAAATTCTGAACGGTCGTCCAAGTAGCTGAAATATTACACAATTTCTAAAAAACGCGATTGAAACTTTAAATAACGACATGAACTACATGGTTGACAAAGTTTATTTCCCTTTCCAGGCCCCTTACGTGTATATAATGATGTTGAAATGTGTATGAGGAACTGAAAAGAGCAAAAGCTCTGAATCCGTGCAAGGTCGTAACAAATCAAAGGGACAGCTGTCAGTCATTCAGTAACTGACTGAGTTGATCTTTTTTTATGAAAGTGAATTTAATTTGGGGCATGGATAAAAAAGAAACCTTCTATCGAAACCTGGCAATTCAAAATATTTACAAGGATTATGATAATACATGCTCTCTCCATTTTGCATCCCTGTGCCTAAATCTGCATAACTCTACATGCATGCTGCAACAGACATTTCTAGGACACTAACTCCCATATTTATATAATTGAGCTGCATAATCTTATTCCCATATTTATTATTTGAAAAGTGAAAATTTTATCTCTAAAATCCCAATTACTGACCTAAGACATGACCACGGAATAATGAAAACATAATACTTGCTGACAATAAAAATATATTAAATCGCAGTCCTTGAAAGATCAACATTTTGAACAAGTTTTAAGAAAAGCAGTGACCAATGACACACAAACACATTTTTATAATGGTGCAATTTCACAATCTCCAAATTTTAATGGTATTGCCCATCCTCCTAAGATCAAAGTAATACAAGACACTTTCAACACTGAATGTGAGCTGTTAAACTGCTAAATGTGTCAGAATTCCAACCCAAGTTAAGCAAGTCTCAATTCTATAAATAGTTTCTTACTAGATTTAAAAATGAATTAATAACTTATTTCTTCCCGAGTTTTAAAGCAAGTCTCAATTATACAAATAACGGATAAACAGTCGTTTCCCTGCACATTTGTAAGATACTAAGAGTCAAGTCTTGCCTTTTCATTGCAATTAAAACATTCCAGTAATTGACTGAGAAAATTAGTCCATTCTATCTCACTCGAAGACAAAATTGTTGATGAGCAATTGAGCACAACATCACTTTTCTACATTATGAAAGAAAACTTTCAAATGTTGGGTGTAATACTTCGAAGTCATTGGGGGGGGGGGGAGGGGGGCTTCTTTGTGCCTCAGTTTAGAGCACCCATAGTCCCATACCAAAGTTTGTTTCTCAATTAAATTGTATTTTCGCACGCCTATGGTTTATTATCCATGAATGCAACTGGATGACAAAAATGGTCAGAGAGTTGTTAGAGCAGTAGAAGAGCAGCTCTCACCTAATTTAGTAACTAATTTTAGGTTCCTGGTTTTGGCTTCTGAAATCAGTGCACCCTAGGATAGTCCATCTACCAGTAGTAGTACAATGCATGGAATCCTAGAGAAAACAGGAATACATAGATGCCAAACAGTAGGCCATGTCTTGCTGTCCCAGGAATATGTCATGAGAAGGTATTACAAAAATTTTGTGATATTCATGGGGAATTTGTAAATCTTATTTTGGAAAAATTATGTCATCTACCGGCATCCATTGAAGTGGCAAGCCTGCATAACTGGTGAGCCATGGTTGCCTGTTTTAGCAAGAGTCCCTATATAAAGACTTTATGACTAAAGTGCAAGTCAGTCATCAAACTCCTCATTGCATAAGACATCGGAAGCGTCATAGTGCCAATGCCAAAGAGCAACAATTTGTTGAATAAAATCCACTACCTCAATCAACATGATGGGGAATAAGTCAACATTGAAATACTTCGCAGTTTTGCTTCTTTGCATTTTCACCGTCCTATCTGAAGTTTCTGCAAGAACTAACGATCCTTCCATGTTGGGTAAGTTTGCATGCTATTTTCTTATTTTTCTTCAATAATTTCCTTAACATTAATTTTCTTCAATCAATAAATTTGAATAACTAGATGTTCAATAATTAAAACAAAATTAGTTTAGCCCTTTGAATTTTACAAAATAATGATGGGTACAATGAAACATCAGATGCTGGCAGAATCTTTCGACAATGATTGGCTGTTAATTTCATGTTTACCAGACGAATTAGAATTTATCAAAAAATAAAAAGAAGATCTATATTTAAAAATAATGTATACCAATAAGGCTATATATTAATATATAACCCATTATATACATGGTGGATGTAAAAAACTGATTATTTCAATACTCCCAAATGTGAACAATCGGACAAATGCATGCGTAAGTTTCGCTCATTTAAGAATTGGAATTTGTCACATAGAGCCATCGAAGTTGAAATTGCCTTTGCAAATTGCTGTTACCCGAAGAAGTGGCCAAAAATATTAGTCCAAATTGGCAACTGTGAAATTACTCTGGAAAAAAACACAAACCTCTTATTAGCTCAAATTGCAATGAACCAATGAGATATGATTCATAGAGCCTTAGGCAAGACACCAAGAATTTGACTTTGCTTTATTTTTTGTTTTATTTTTAAGCAGTTGTAGTTTGACTATGATAAAATAAGTTCTTGGCACCTGTCATTGTCTATTTTTTATCAGTTTTTTGTACATAAATACAAATTGATATGAATAAAGAAGTTTTCACAACAAATTTAACATATCTTTTACTACTTTTTTTCAGAGGCTTTGTGCATATCAAGCTGCAGGAACAAAGCCAACTGGAAGTACCAATTTTGTGGAAGCTGTGAATATTACGCTCACTGCGTAGATGGAATGTTGTATCTCAAGAGATGTCAGAGAGGATTAACATGGGATGACACTCGCAAGAGGTGTGTCCAACCGCACCGATCCCGAACCTGCAGGTGGATGGCCCCTTTGTGATTTCTACTAACCATACTTTAAAAAAACTGTGAAGTTATCATGAACTTATATAATTAATTCAGGGGCAATTGTTAAATCTCGAGGTATATATTTTTCAATATTTTGCATGTTAACGAATTTGTAAACCTGCAAAAAAGAACATGTACACTAATTTGTCATTCCTATAAGTGTCAAATATTTTCATTCACGAATTTGTATTGGTGTAATAACGAACATACTAACCTCAAACCTTCTCTAAACCTAATTTTAACACTAAACCCTAATGATATAGCACTTCCACGAATGTTAGTTTTAGCAGATACACGAATGAAAAATAAAGCACATTCACGATTGTTAGTTATTACATATACACAAGCACTTAATATGCTCGTTTTGACACATCTTCAAATTCGTACATGCTCGTTTTTACACCTCCACGAATTTGTGAACTTGCGAAATAATGAAAAATATATACATAAAATCTGTCATCCCTGTTTGACAATGCTGAATCAAATTGGAATACATGATTTCAAGGTGTATTTCCTAAAAGTCTTTTACATGTAGATCGTATCAAACAAATTGAAACTTTCCTGTCCATCATGGCAGAATCAGAAAAGACTATTCCAAACAATTCAACTTCTTCTGCTGACCAATGCATAACTTTTCAAGAAATTTCCTAATTAAATGACTTCGTACATTATACATTGGTTTTTATAAAAAAAGAAAAAATTTGAAACTCAACCATCAATCTTTTCATCAAGACTCTTTGAAAAGACAACTCTGAATGTCTTGTTCTTTCCATTGCAAGATACACTGCCGGGCAAAAGTTTGGAAACAGTATACTGCTTGCCATTGCACCAGTGTTACAGCTTCTGGGTGTTTGGATTCTTATTTGATCTTATTGAAATACTATATTAATTAGTCAAAAGAGGATTATGAGAGGTAAATCAGCGAAAATAGCGTTAAACTTCCAAAGTTGCTCTCAAAAATAGGGGTGTGTCAAAGTGAGTAAGCCATCGCCATCGTTATTAAATAGAATGCTGTGTCCACTTGTTTTGACCCATCCGTATTTTTCAGGGCGACAAAGGATATCGAGTGACATTGATATAGTGAATACCTACACAATCCCAATTTCTATTATGATATGTTTTATTCTGATTGGATAAGAATCCTTGCACCCACAAGCAAATTTGCATAACACTTATGCAATGGCAAGCAACCTACTGTTTCCAAATTTTTGGCCTGCAGTGTGTCCAATTTGCTTTCACAGGAACTGTTTTTAAGTTCTTCGAGACTTTCAAACCTTTGACAAACATCTTCAAAAATATATTTTCCCCATATCTTACAATTCAAATTCAAAATTCAAATTGATTGTTTTATATAGCGCGATCTAATAAAGTACATCATCAGAAGGGCTTTACAGAGAAAAACTATGTAAAATAATATGATAATCATCCATTTTCTCCTCCCTTAGGCTGGAAAGAACCATGCCTCAGAGGTATGCACTGTCTATATAACATTAGACATCACCAAGATACTTATACCATTGGAAAAGCTGGTATCTAACTGACAATTTTGCTTGTAAGCGCCCGGCTAGGGATTAACTCTGTTTACAACAGCAAACAAACAATCAGATTATTGTTTATTTTGCTAAAATTATAAGTTAAAACAAATAATAGAAGAAGCATATGATGTTTAAGTCCCTCCGGTCAGGATCTCACTGACAAAAATGCATGTTAGAACCCTCCAAATCGGTGTCTAACTAATACATTATTATGATCTAAATTTGGACATACAGAGGTGATTCTGACTTCAATATCTCAAGCCACGAGGAGAGCTCTCAAGAGAGCTTCGCTCCGCTATCTGCTCGTGCTTGCTCTTGTAAATCTGTATCATAAAACAAAATTGCTGCACGAGCAACAGTTTGTATAATAATCAGAGGGATGATGCATATTCAGACAGCACTCTTTGCAGGGAGTCAGGGACCATTGTTAATCAATTTACTGTGTTGTCCCCAGATTTTAAGGAACATTATTTTATGAACTTTGCCACATTTTGTTTTAAATTGTAAATTATTTCGGGCATTTTTTGCCAGCAATGTGGCAGCAATCTTGGTCCACATACAAAGAAGAAAGTCTTGGATTATTTTGTCTTCGTATAAACTATTTTAATTAACCAGCACAGGTGCAGTTTTCATAGTTACACCTTTTTTTGTAGGAAATAATTATATGAGCTATTTTCCTATTTATAACCATGTTGTTCTTATTTCCTGAGTTATGTGAGAATTATTTCATCCTTCACTGCATGTAGTAATGATCCAGGCCTGTTGGCAATGATTCAGAAATTAGCAATATACCTATTTGCACTATTTTGTAGTTTTTGTTCTTTTCAACAAAAGTTATTCATAAAAAAAATAGTTTCGCTTTTAGTTAATCAGTGTTTACGGCCAAATTACCTTCTCAAAAGCAACTGCATTATTGACTTTTTTATGCATTTTGACATAAGTGAGTGCTTACCTTTGGCGTTGAAAACGCGGAAGTTTAAAACTTCTAAAATTATTTGATTAAATGTTGCCCCTGGCAACAGGGAAAATGAATCTCTTAAGATCTCAGGGCAGAAATTGTCAACACTTATACATATATGTATATATATATGTAATATATATATATATAATTTATGAATGGTTGTGCCTTTCATGTTTCAAGTGGCGTTTCATTGTAAAGCTACCTGTGATTTTCATGTTACTTGTCTGCAACTACCTGTTTTTGTGTGTGTTTATAATTGATGTCTGGTTGATTCTAAGTGCCAGTGTTAGTCCCCAACTATTATGTGAATGCCTGGTCTCTTTTATTGTGTTTTTTATCTAAATGTTAGGCTTTTTAAAGTTCAATGTGAAGGTTATGTAAGGCCATGTCTTTGTAATGTATTCATTGTTTATTGGAGCAAAAAGAGGGTAATTATCTAAGATAACCTCCTGTTAACATCCCTAATGAAACTAGTCATGCTTTTGCTTGAACATGTGTTGTTGCTTACATGTATGATCAAAATTAATGAAAAAGACGGTTCAATAAAAATGCTTTTGTAATTTTTTTTCTATTATTTGTGATAAAATTTCCTTGTGATTGCCAGGAATATATATATTGATATTTTTAAAAAGCCCTTTAGGCCTACACAGACAACGTTTGCCTTAACAGACTTTACAATACAATTATACCGTGGCAGGCCTTTTCAAGCATGTTAAAAAAGTTTGTTTGCCACTTGACACTGAATAAAAAAAGTTTGTTCAGCACAAGAAAATTAAAAAACGTAGGCTGTGCAGCAGCAAACCTTCAGCGAATAACAATTGTCGTGTTAACCAAATTGCAAATAGGTATGCAATAGTCAAGTTGCTGCCCCGCCAACTGACCATCTGCTTGCCAGGTTTGTAAAAGCAGGGAAACACGCCATATCAGACTAATTTACGCATATGATGGTGGAGATTCATGCATATGCAAAGTATAGGTTTTGAGCTGTTTGTTGGAAACCAAAAAATATAACATAGTTATATTTTTCTCAAGTTTTTCCAATTATTCCAAAAGTGTTAAATACACATCAAAAAGCACTGCTACATTGCACAGGTGTAGCTAGGGTAGCGTTATGTTAAAATTGCAAAAAGATAATTTGTCGTTCATCTACATGCAAACAAATTGTTCGTTGACGCTTCACAAGTGATAAAAAAACAGTTTTGTCCCTGGGATAAAATCCATTAGCCCCCCCCCCAAACTATTGTTTGGTCGGCCCCAAATGAATTTCACACTTTCACATTTTTCGGGACAGCTTGCCCTTTCATATCAGGCAGAATTGATGAATCACTATCTTCAAAGGACTGTTAGTAGAAACCACTCCTTATCACTAACTAACCGCAAATACATAATCACTGATTTGTATTTTTGTGAAGATATTCACATGCACTTGTGATGAGAAATAGTAGAGTTAACCGCTGCACAATGGGACACTTTTATCCTCTACTAATTTTGATCAATCCTGAAAACCCTGAGCAACTCGGAAGTTTGCATGAATATCACCAATACTATTGAGCTTAAATACAAAGCATAATAAATTAGACTGCACCTACCCTTTTGCAGCCAGACAGCACAATGTGACAAATTTGTTCACAGACCATGGTAATCCACTACACCTCTATTCACTGTGGCCTGAATACCCATTGTGTGCTGTCCCAGGTCATTCAGTTGACTTGGACACTTACATTCTGCCAAGTAAAGTGCTTCCTAATGTGCCCGGTGTTCACTGTTGCAATGAAACCCAATATGACTTTTACAAATTTCTCAGGCACCAATGAATATGTTTATCAGGATAGCAATTCATAACTGTTCGTTACGATGTATCAAATTCATACAAGCATCGAGAAAGCCTCATTGTTCATGGTTTGTCCACAGAATAGTTGAACCCCTCTGAATTTACTTAAGTAGCAGGAAAAGAAACTTTTCCCCACCATACTTTTTGAATGCTACCTCCCAGGGAAGGAACAACGAAAAGTTTACTTGTACTTCAGCACTTTTATTGCACACTTGAAGATCAAGGTTTCGAGATCAAGGTTTCAAGGTGAAACTGAAAACAACATAAAATAACCCAATAAATAAATTGAATATCATAATGACTGACCAGTGACATGAATCTACACAAAATATGAATTGAGCACTACAAATGAAAAACACTCACAAGATTGTGCATACTCCTGGGTACACTGTAGCATCCAAGGTCTATCAAGATACTCATATACATAGTCAACCTGAAACATCATATGATTTATCTAAGTTGGAGCTACACCTCGCATATACATCAAACATTGACTAAATTGTTATGTTCATCAAACTCAAATGTCTGAGTACTATATGCACAATGCACATTGCATGTGTTTTTAAGCTAATGTGATTTTAAGCATATACACCATATTTTATATATACAGAAATAAGCATATATTTATACACATCAATTTTACATTATTTTACAAGAACTTTTTATACAAAAAACCAGTAAATTGTACTAACCTTATGAGCATCAAAATTTAGTAAGCAATTTTAGAACATCTTCACATGTCCTGAGTTAAACTTCAACTAACTAAAAATTGCAGGATGCCCCACATGTGTAGGGAAACTGTGAATGCATCATGGAATACATGTTAAAACAATACATGTGCAATCCACAGCAATATCCAACACTCAATACAACATTGAAACATGGCAATTTATCACAGG
The DNA here is from genome assembly GCA_026936325.1 of Platynereis dumerilii. NCBI lineage: Eukaryota > Metazoa > Annelida > Polychaeta > Phyllodocida > Nereididae > Platynereis > Platynereis dumerilii. Next base: position 32,635,466 of record JAPTHN010000013.1, read on the forward strand.
TTGTGCAGAACAGCTGATCATGAGAAATGATGTGTGCAGTGTAATAGAATTTTATTATAATAAATTTGTGTAATAATTAATGAATATATATTTAAATAGGCAAATTAAAAATGAACCCTAGTGAATGTTACAATACTTCTGCATGTGGCTGTAATTAGTCGATAAAACGATCGAAACATCAGGATGTGAAATCCCAAGATATGATGGTACTAGCATATCATATATCTTGCCAGGAAACCCCACGGTCCCATAGTGCCCCAGATCCCCCTACTGAAAAAAAAAGTTTTAAAACTCAAATGTCGCAATTGAAGCTGATATATTTCAAAGATATTTTGCGATAAAAGATGACTGACATGACTGAGAAAAAAAAGACAGAAGATCATATGACTGAGGCTTTGTACCCTGCATAACACACCGTCATTAATCTAGATATCATATTTATTATTTGTGAGAAAATTTCCTTGCGATTGCCAGGAATATAAATATTGATATTGTTACGCGCAAGCTACGGTAACTGGAGACGAAACTCAGATTTAGGGAGATTTCAGCCTTTATTGAAAACTTGAATAATTATTGATGGAAGTTCAGAAATAAGCAGTCTTGATTTCTTTGAGTCTATGTAAAATGAGATGAAATTCATAAGAGTCAGGATTATTGAGTCTTGCTTGTCTTGATAAGAGTTAGCCTTCTGTTAAACTGGATATCTGTTACTATTGTCTCTTGAAACGAAAGTCTTGCCACTCTCGGAAATCAATCAGCTGGTAGCGTGTATTATTATCTGGTCCTGCCCTTGTCCTGGTCTCAGAATATGGTGCCCTGGTCCTGGTCACAGAATATGGTGCCCTGGTCCTGGAATATGGTGCCCAGGTCCCGGTCCTGGAATATGGTGCTCTGGTCCTGGAATACAGTGCCCTGGACCTGGAATACGGTGCCTTGGTTGCGGTCCCGGAATATGGTGCCCTGGTCCTGGTCCCGGAATATGGTGCCCTGGTCCTGGTCCCGGAATATGGTGCCCTGGTCCTGGAATACGGTGCTCTGGTCCTGGAATATGGTGCCCTGGTCCCGGAATATGGTACCCTGGTCCTGGTCCCGGAATAAGGTGCCCTGCTCCTGGAATATGGTGCCCTAGTCCTGGTCCTGGATTATGGTGCCCTGGTCCCGGAATATATGGTACCCTGATCCTGGTCCTGGAATATGGTGCCCTGGTCCCGTAATATGGTGCCCTAGTCCTGGTCCTGGAATATGGTGCCCTGGTCCCGGAATATGGTGCCCTGGTCAAGGTCTTGGAATATGGTACCCTGGTCCCGGAATATGGTACCCTGGTCCCGGAATATGGTACCCTGGTCCCGGAATATGGTTCCCTGGTCAAGGTCTTGGAATATGGTACCCTGGTCCCAGAATATGGTGCCCTGATCCCAGATTATAGTGCCCGTAACCAAGGAAAATAACAATATTATTTTCCTAACTGTCAGATAACTTGAAATGTAGTTGGAATTAGTTGGTCGGGTCTTGAATTGTCTTAGAAAATTTAGAAAGTCAGAATAAGTTCATTTTCCATTGTTGAGCCTTGGTCCTTGGCCTTAGCCAGTTGAGTCAAGACTGACTCAAACGGTGATTCCTGCCCCCTATTTATCAACTTTTTGGATTGAGTCCATTGTCAATCGGGGGAGCAGGGTCAAGAAACTTTGGATGAGTCCATCTTGGATCTTTCCAATTCGCGCCTGAACTTTGGCAGCCGAAGATGGTTTTCTTGACCAGACAAGTGGTTGTTTCATCCTGACAATGGCTGGAAGTTGACTGGAGAAAGTGTAAGATTCATTTTAGTCTAAATTTGACTGTTCTACGTGGCTTTTAGGCGATTTGACAACATGTGAAGTTGAACTGCTAAATTCCATGTTTCGGAACTGAATCGGCGCACATTATCGCTCATCAAAACACGCTCGTTTTGATGAATTGGCTGTTCTGAGCTCCTTCTTAGTGTTACTAGTAGGTAAGTTGGCATTTTTCTGATCATTTTGGTACCAGTTTCATTAATTTCCGTCAAGATTTGACCATTTTCTGCCACTTTGAAGTTGTGAAGTCAAATCGATATTTTGAACTGTCAAAATGTACATAGGCGCGAGCTAGGGTGTCACACTCCCCTCTCCTAAAATTATACTTCACTGGTGAAATATAATTCTGAAGGCTGTTAACTTCTCAGGGGATTTTCTGTTCAAGAGACTTGTGAAGTTGTTGTCCCAATGTTCTGAACATCAAAAGTTAATTATTTTTAGTTTTAGTGACATCTGAAGTTTGGGTATCCGGCGTTCCGAACATTTCAAGTTAGTTTTTTTTCCGTTTTAGTGACATCTGAAGTTAAATTTTCCATTTTAGTGACCTTTAAAGTTTGGCCTCAGATCATTCAAAGTTGTATTTTCCATTTTATAGACATCTCAAGTTAAATTTCTCCCGTGTTCCAGAGTATTCATTTTCTTATTTTCTGTAATCAATGTAATCTTGAAGATGCTAATTATCAAGACTGATTTCTTTCAGTGGTCCTGAAGAGAGAAGATTGAAGTGTGGATTTCTTGAAGAAGAGATTCTTAGTTTCAGTCATCACAAGTCAGTCCTCAAAGATTGATCTATCTATGATGGACTGTGGTTTGTCCGTACAAGGAATTTCTTCCCAATGAGAAACTTCCGAAACTGCCTTATAAAAGGATTTTTCCCATCAGTTTCTTCTTCTGCTTTTGCTGAGTGAGAACTCCTTGGCGTCTTCTTGGATGCTGGATCTCTAATAACTTGTAACTTCCCAGATCGTCCTTGATCTCCAGAATTATTCTCCTCTGTTTCACATTCCAGCTCACCCGACCCCGGTGAACTTGGTTCCGACTCTTCACATCCTGAAGTCCTGGAAACCTTGTTTCCCTCTGAGATGGACTTGGAACCTTCCTCTTTCTTGAACTTTTGTTGCTCAGGTTGCACATTTCTTGGGACAACTTTTTGTATCTTCTGACTAGAATCTTCTTGATTATTTTTTTCAGAAACTTCTTGGGGACTGTCATGACGCTTCCTCCGGTGCTCCTCATCTGTTTCAGTTGTCAGACCCTCTGTAGGTTCTGGACGTGTGACTTCCTCCACCTTGGAAACAACCAACCTTGCTGTTCCAGCTGTACACTTCTCATGTACCTTCAGCTTTCCTGAACCTGCTTCTGCAACTTTCAGAATTTTCCTCCTGCACTCCTCCAATTTTCCTTCATTTTTCCTGACTTTGTTTTTGAGTTTCTTCTTTGTTTTTGTTGCAGGACAAACTCCCCTTGAAACTTCCCTGGAGCTGTCCGTAACCTCTCTTGTTGAGACTGCACAGGTCATTTCTGGGCCGATAGAAATGACCTTCTCTAGTTTAAATTTCTTGAACCAACATCCGAGGAAATCTCATCCTCCTCTTCAGTTGTATGAACCACTTTCAAATTGTCAGTCCTTGTTGGACAATGTCGTGCGAAGTGTCCTCCTCTGCCGCACTTGTAACAATTAGCATTACTTTGCTGGACTTTCCCTGCTCCTGAGTTGGTCTGATTCTGCTTTTCAATTAACTTCTGTATCATTTGTGACATCGAACTCACAGCTTCCGTCAGCTCTGTTAGTGTCCCTCTTGAAAGATCCGATGCCTCTGAAGACTTCTCTTTGACAAATGTGACGTTTTCTTTGTCTGATGTCTCTCGTTTGTGATTGCCTTCTTTCCAGGTCGATGTCTTCCTTGAGCGAGGGCTTTCTCGCTGGATATCCCTCCAGTCGTCGTACTCATAGACAAGTTCTACAGCTTTGTCCAGACTCTCTGGTGATTTCAAGTACTGCACATAGTAATGTAGGTCTTCATCATCGAAGCCATCAAAGAATTGTTTTAGGAGCATGTCTTCCATCACTCTGCGACTAACTCCTGTTGGGTAGGCCTTTCGGATGAGGCGCTTTAAATCTGAAGCAAACTCCCGGATGTTCTCTCCTCGTTGAAATCTTCGGCTGTAAAACTGACGAACATGTGTCTCCCGGGTTTCATGAGTCATGAATCGCTTCTCCAGCTCATCGACAACATCAAAGTAGTCTTCCAAAATATAAGGCTCCGGATAAAAGACGAATTCTGCAGCGTCTCCTCTTAAGTGGGCCAGGAGATATTGTAGCTTCTTCCTTTCTGCCCATTGAAAAGTCACTGCTTCATATTGTCTGATGAAAGTTTGCCACCTTGAATTCCCATCATAAGTTGGTAGGGATATTTTCATTGCAGGCGCTGAATCCATGACTTTCGACTGTCTTCTCTGCGACTCCTCATAGCTGTGTCTTTCAGGATAGGAGTATCTGTCATTCCTTGGCAATCTACTACGGTGAAAAGGATCATATTCTTGATATCGCAAATTTTTCATGACTCTAGGTGATGACCTTGAAGCAGCTTGGATCAATGAAGGAGACCGTTTCCCATCTGTCGCATAATTAGGGACTTCTGAATCCCAGTTGTAACTCTGAGTAATGTCTTTCTTGCAGGCATCTGCCATCTGTTTGAGAAGCATGACAAGTAGGCGTTGCGAAATTCCGATCGTCCTTGTACAGGTTCCTTGGACCGTCCACCACTGAGTTGTCGTCCAGGAAGTTTTGATCACTATTATGGGAGGGTCTAGGTGTCTTTAACAGGGTTCTTCCTTCTGAAAGGGTTGCTAGATTCAGGTCCCTCATGTCTGTTCTCAGGCAGGTTTTACTCCGTGTCTGTACTCCCTCCATGACAAGTTCACTGAGTTTCTCTCACCTCTCCAATTATAAGTTCAAATAAAGTTCTTGTCGAAAACTTGTAGGCTTGTTCGTTTCACTGGATGCCCGTTACAAAGGCAACCCACCGCTGCCACCAAAATGTTACGCGCAAGCTACGGTAACTGGAGACGAAACTCAGATTTAGGGAGATTTCAGCCTTTATTGAAAACTTGAATAATTATTGATGGAAGTTCAGAAATAAGCAGTCTTGATTTCTTTGAGTCTATGTAAAATGAGATGAAATTCATAAGAGTCAGGATTATTGAGTCTTGCTTGTCTTGATAAGAGTTAGCCTTCTGTTAAACTGGATATCTGTTACTATTGTCTCTTGAAACGAAAGTCTTGCCACTCTCGGAAATCAATCAGCTGGTAGCGTGTATTATTATCTGGTCCTGCCCTTGTCCTGGTCTCGGAATATGGTGCCCTGGTCCTGGTCAAGGAATATGGTGCCCTGGTCCTGGTCAAGGAATATGGTGCCCTGATCCTGGAATATGGTGCCCAGGTCCTGGTTCTGGAATATGGTGCTCTGGTCCTGGAATACAGTGCCCTGGACCTGGAATACGGTGCCTTGGTTGCGGTCCCGGAATATGGTGCCCTGGTCCTGGTCCCGGAATATGGTGCCCTGGTCCTGGTCCCGGAATATGGTGCCCTGGTCCTGGTCCCGGAATATGGTGCCCTGGTCCTGGAATACGGTGCTCTGGTCCTGGAATATGGTGCCCTGGTCCCGGAATATGGTACCCTGGTCCTGGTCCCGGAATAAGGTGCCCTGCTCCTGGAATATGGTGCCCTAGTCCTGGTCCTGGATTATGGTGCCCTGGTCCCGGAATATATGGTACCCTGATCCTGGTCCTGGAATATGGTGCCCTGGTCCCGTAATATGGTGGCCTAGTCCTGGTCCTGGAATATGGTGCCCTGGTCCCGGAATATGGTGCCCTGGTCAAGGTCTTGGAATATGGTACCCTGGTCCCGGAATATGGTACCCTGGTCCCGGAATATGGTACCCTGGTCCCGGAATATGGTTCCCTGGTCAAAGGTCTTGGAATATGGTACCCCGGTCCCGGAATATGGTTCCCTGGTCAAAGGTCTTGGAATATGGTACCCTGGTCCCGGAATATGGTACCCTGGTCCCAGAATATGGTGCCCTGATCCCAGATTATAGTGCCCGTAACCAAGGAAAATAACAATATTATTTTCCTAACTGTCAGATAACTTGAAATGTAGTTGGAATTAGTTGGTCGGGTCTTGAATTGTCTTAGAAAATTTAGAAAGTCAGAATAAGTTCATTTTCCATTGTTGAGCCTTGGTCCTTGGCCTTGGACAGTTGAGTCAAGACTGACCCAAACGGTGGTTCCTGCCCCCTATTTATCAACTTTTTGGATTGAGTCCATTGTCAATCGGGGGAGCAGGGTCAAGAAACTTTGGATGAGTCCATCTTGGATCTTTCCAATTCGCGCCTGAACTTTGGCAGCCGAAGATGGTTTTCTTGACCAGACAAGTGGTTGTTTCATCCTGACAATGGCTGGAAGTTGACTGGAGAAAATGTAAGATTCATTTTAGTCTAAATTTGACTGTTCTACGTGGCTTTTAGGCGATTTGACAACATGTGAAGTTGAACTGCTAAATTCCATGTTTCGGAACTGAATCGGCGCACATTATCGCTCATCAAAACACGCTCGTTTTGATGAATTGGTTGTTCTGAGCTCCTTCTTAGTGTTACTAGTAGGTAAGTTGGCATTTTTCTGATCATTTTGGTATACGTTGCATGTACATTTATTTTTATTTTTTTCATTTACCATAGTGGATTCTTCAATTTGGACAAAGCTAATTAAAGTATAAAAATGGCTTTAAAATTATGTTTAATACAACCAATGTAATAACCTGTTACCAATACTTGCATTGGGAAGCCTTCAATACACATGTTGACTCTGCAATGGCCTCAGGCCCACTGAGACAAGAGAGCGGTGTGTTGAGCATTTATACCTGTACTATTCACCGACACGAGGTATCAATGCACTGCCACTATAATAAGCAACCAATTCCCATTTTCTGACATGGTAGGTATACTTTGATATCAATGTGACGATGTAATGATTTGCACTGACAAGAATTTTGCCTCTGCTCTGGAAAATAATGTCACATTGTCAAGAGATTGTGTAGGCGAACACTTTTCCATATCATGCAGTCAGGTAAGATGCAGGCTGTGTCGCCAATCCTATACTATAAAGAATCTTGTCCTGCAAGTTCAAGAAGCCTGCTTAAAAAAGTTTGTTTCCCACTTGACAACGAAGAAAAAAAGTTTGTTCAGCACATGAACATTAAAAAAATATAGGCTGCACAGCAGCAAACCTTCAGCGAAAAACACCTTATGAGATTACAATTTCACCATAAAATTGATGTGTTTACCAAATTGCATATAGGTATGCAATAGTCGAGTCGTGGCCTTCAATAATCTCAATTTGCCCGCTGCCTCCCCTTCTGCCCATCTGCTTGCCACGTTTGTAGCAGCAGGGAAAGGCCTTATCAGACTTATTTATGCATATGATGGTAGAGTTTCATGCACGTACAAAGTATAGGTTATGAGCTGTTGGTTGGAAACCAAAATATATAACATTGTTATTATATTTTTCTCAAGTTTTTCCAGTCATTCCATTGCACAGGTGTTAAAAATTACATTGCTGTATGCAATAGTGGGCAACTTTTGGCTCCGATATGAAAAAAAAAAAAATTAATATTTTTTTACAATATTACGAAAAGGAAAAAGTATAGAATATGTATCAACCAGACCATAAAAAGGAACAACTAGACCATATATGCCATATGAGTACCAAACTTTATCCAGGTACATGCAACAGTGAGTCATAGCCCGAAAAAAAAAAAAATTTAATTTTTTCTCATTTTTTAGAAAAGTATAGAATATCTATCAATGAGACCATCAAAAGGCACAGCTACACCATATAGGCCAAATTTTTACCAAATTTCGAGTTTGCTGAAGGTTAACAAGTTTGCAGCCCCTGTAGCTAGGGCACCGTTGTGTTTTAAAAAATTGCAAAAAATTTATTTTTCGTCCGCATGCAAACAAATTGTTCGTTGACGCTTTATTCACTAGCAAAAAAAAAGAGTTTGTCCCAGGGATAAAATCCATAATGACAATGACAATGAAGAACACTTAATTTATTTAGGAGACCCTCCGATGACCACTTGGTGGCCGATGGAGGGTCACCATGTACAAAAACAATTCATTGAAATTTAATTAAATGTTTCTGTTGTTCGGTGTTGTATTGTTTGGTCGGCCTCAAATGAATTTCTCACTTCCACATTTTTTGGGACACCTTGCCCTTTCAATATCGTACACTAAAGATAAAACAACTTCTTATCACTAACTGGCCACAAATACAATATCGCTCATTTGTATTTTTGTGAAGATATTCACAGGCACATTTGATGAAAAACAGTACTGAAGAGAGTCACAATTGAAGCCAATATCTTTCAAAGATATTTTGCTGCAAAAGATGGCTGACATGACTGAGAAAAACAAAAAGACAGAAGGATGTATGATTGAGGCTTTGTACCCTGCATAACACACTGTCTTGGCACTCTGCATACAGAGTCTTTAATCTATATATCATAAATTCATTTTATTGTTTCAACCTATTGTATTTATCTGCTGATATAGTCACTGCAAGCCGGCGTCCTCCGGGTGCATGATAGCTAATCGCTTGACCTATTTCTGAGTGCTGTGTGGCACGAAAAATCTACCAAAATTCACACGCAGCAAGCAAAAATGAAAAAGTAACTGAGAAGCCCGAGCTGTTATAAACACACATTGCTGATCTGGGGCAGACTGGTCTATGTGGCGAAGTGGCAGCTGCCACGGACGGGCCGGGCCCATACAATATGTCAAAAAATAAAAATTTAAGAAAACGGCAAAATTTTGCTGTAAGGTTCAGATTGTGTTGCAACCACACCAACCGAAAAGGACAGCACCATCTCATGCGGGGGCCCCCAACCTAATATTAAACTATTTGCCAAATTAGGCTGTTACTTTTCTTTTCCAATATCAAATACTGCTGACAGCAGGGACGCAGTAATTTAAAAACATACTTTTTGACTTCTTTTACCACTGGCCCGAGATGCCACCAGTCCGCCCCTGTTGCTGATGTCATGGTATGTTGAAAAACCAGCTTATACGATGAGACGAACACTGAAATCTGTAAACATGCATGGTCGAATAAGTGAAAAACAAAAATGCAGGACTTATGAAGGTGAAATACTAGCTTATGATTGGCTAACAGAAATGTAAAATTGTATATTATTAATGCACATGTTTTATATAGGGCATATTAAATCAATATCTGATTAAGTGAAATGTTAATCAGTTTGCAATCTTGTGGTGCAATTATGATTCAGCAGGTGATAATTTCTCATTAGATGCAATGAAAAAAAAAAGAACTGATTTTCGAAACTAACATTCATGTGATACTTTTACACAGATAAGATATAAATATTTATATATCAAGGCCTCCAACAGGTTATAGAAGAAGTCAGTTCAGGGACTTCTATGAATTGTTACGATGAAGCCTGCTGCTAGCAAATTGATCTGCGTACTGCTGATTGTGCAACTAGCAGAATATGTCGTTTGCCGAAGGAACCCAGCCCAGTGTCCTTCCGAAGCTGAAATAGAAGCTTTTCTCCAAAGATTGACGGGTCAACTGTTCACCCCTTCGGATCCAGGATATGAAGACACGACCAAGATGTTGATGAACACGATCTATGACAGCCAGTTTGGATTTGTGTTGTATGCAACTTCTCAAGGTAGGCAAATAAATATTTAATATCTCCAAGGCAGTAAGGTCACTATCATTGGTTCTTGTATTATAAGCCCATAACTGTATATTGCCAACAGTTCTGTTGCATGTTTCAGAGGATATCGTTGAATATGTCAAATTCATCCGCCAGTTTGGACTTCGACCATCAATCAGAAGCAGCGGCCATGATTACATCGGTCGTAGTGCAGGAGACAACACGTATCACTTGAGTCTCCAGGTTTTTAAGGAGATTTCGCTGAAGTTAAATGATCCTGAAAGTTCCACTGGATCATCAATGACAATGACAACTGGCAATGCTTGGGGTGAACTCTATGAAAGGGTAAGTGAAAGATGGCATCATAAATTATAATCATGCAAGAACCAGGCATGTTTCAATAAAAATGTTTTTAGTTTCTGCTATCAGTCCATCACCTGTCAACACTTTGCCAACGAGGGCATTTCGGTTGATGACTTTGAGTAATGAATATATAATGAAATATACTAGACTAAACCCCCATAAAAATAGAAGTCAACCTCAAATACAATGATATAAGTTAATTTAAGCCTTTAGAAATCACTTCAACTTGCTATATTTATTTAAACACTGATGAATTATTTGAAATAATATGCAAGTTGGAGTTATATATACAAATTATACATGTTAATAATATAAATAAATAAATTACAAATGTGAGTTGTGATGTGAAATAACAAGGGTTCATAAAATTTGTTACAGGCTGATGCCGTTCGTAAAATTGTGCTGGGAGGAAGTGCACAGACAGTGACCCCTGGTGGGTATATGCAAGGAGGGGGTCACAGTCCTCTTACGCCCAAACTAGGACTCGGGGTCGACCAGGTGATCAAGTTCACTTTGGTCAATATGGATGCTGAAGTCATGGAAGTCGATCCCAATGGTATGTGACTATGCGTTCATGTTTGCTGAGAATGAATTTCTATTAAATTCCTAATAAACATTTTTGAGCCAGGGAGGGTGTAGGGAAGCAAACTTTCGTGATCTTTTCCTTCAATACAAGCATTTCTAGTCAGAGAATGGCAGTGGATGCATGGCAGCTTATTATGGAGCATATCACCGTCCATTCGGGGTTTGCCAGTGATTTGTGTTAAACTGTGTCGAATCTTAATTCGGACAGCTATCTGCACTTTTAGACCTCATTTATCACCATAATGATGTTACCATTACAAACGCTGGAGTCTAATAATATAACAAGGTAATATCATCTCAATTCAGGGAATGGCTCACAGTCTAAATTTACAACAGTGGAGGTTTCTCATAAGAATGCACAAATCCCAAGTCGAGAGGCATCTTCACGGATGCTTTGAAAAAATCATTAAAAAACAAGGGTCCAAAATTATAATCATATGAAAAAAATCAAACCTCATGGAACCCCAAATGTATTACTTGAAAATTAAACCATATCTTGGTGAAACAAAAACTAGCACAATTTCTGCCAAATTGATTAATGTTCAGAGGCTTCACAAAGGCTCTTAAAAATTGGTCGATTTCACAGAACTTTCTTCAAAGTGAATATATTTTTTCATTCTCTTTGTTATTCACAGAAATAAAATGTAACAATATCCTTTTTACATGGCACTTCAATTGATATCTTATACTCCATCACTTTTCCTGGTAGGATACACTGTCACCAGACCAGATGGTTCCAGGGAGTACGTTTCTGACCCTGAGGTTTTCTGGGCGGTGATGGGTGGAGGAGGTGGAACATTTGGAATCGTATCAAGTTACACTGTAAAACTTCATGACCCCCCTGAAGACGGATTTGTGGGAGTTGCTGCCGGTTATGGTATGGAGGTAATTGGAGGAGGTATGTCAGAGTATCACGTATTAAGTATTTTACTGAACGCAGATCCTCATTAGGTCCTCTTTATAATGCTCTATAGGGTCAACGCCCTCTACAATATGGTTAGTGCCGTATGATGGATGAGAGATTTATTTATTTATGACATTTATAATATATTAAAGGATAAACGACATTCAGTGGAATTATTTTTCAAGTTGGTCCTTTTTCAATTGACCTTTAATGATACAAACCTATTTTTCAGAGAACAGAGTAGGTGAATTGACGGACAAAATTTCCGAAGTCATGATGACAAAAGGTGACAACTGGGGAGGATTCATTTTGCATGGTTCCACAAGTCCCCTTCCCGGACTGTTCAACGGGTCCATTAGCTTTGTTATGTTGCATTGGGGTGAGTCAAACTTAAAAGTAATATGAAAATGCCAAAGTTTAAATCACATGTAAAGTAATATTATAACTTGTCTAAAATCTTGTTGAATCATCTGCCTACTTTTCCTCTAAATTTGAATGCAATTACAGCGAATCTTTGATATAGAATTAAAGTGGACTTTGGCACTGTGAAAATGGCACTTCGTGACTCATGATAGCCGATGAAGTGTCATCTTCTCTACTTTCAACATGGGAAACATAGAGGCTGTTTGATTAGTCATGATCAAGAGTAAGCCATTTGACTTCTCATAACAAATTTTAGAGTGAAAATTAGATGCATAATCCTTTTGTTTGGCTGTCAACAACAAGTGGGATAAGTCTCCTTCAATCAAATTAACATTGAAAGTATTGGGTTTGATCATGACAAATCATCAATATGATGACACACGAAGTGCCATTTTCACAGTGCCACTTTAATTCTATATCAAAGTGTTTCACTGTAAGCGTCCTCGTGATGGGAAACAGCATTGACACAAGTTTAGTTCACCCAATATTTTTGTTTATCACACATTTTCAAGTAAGTGGTAAAAAAATACAAGAAGACATTTTTGGATCAGCGCCTCTAAATTTGAATTGATATTGGCAAAATATTGATGCAGTCTAAACTTACGTCCGCCACTGTAATTACTGAACAAAGGGAGTCTTATCAATAAGATTGTCCAATCATATTGTGCCTGGGTTCTAATCTATGGTCAGATCTTCTTAGAAAATTTTTAGAAAATGTAATTACTGCCACCGCCATCGTGAAATAAAATATTTCTGACGGAGGAATACTCCAAGCCCATTGTTGAAATAAAATGGCCACCCCCTTTCATCTCAAATGTTAATGAAAATCTGATATCTATCTTTCTATATTCAGGCGGTTGGGAAGAAGCCAAGGACTTAGTTGATGACCTTTACAACTGGCACCCGGACTGGTTACCAACTTTCAATGCTTTTAATTACTCAACATTTTGGGAATACGCAAAGTCAGTGAACGATCCTGTGGGATTCAGGACTGTCATCGCAAACCGTTTTATTCAGTCCAGTGACCTCCTGTTTAACGACAACCTGGAGAATATGTACCAAGAAACGCTCAAGTCTAAAGTGCCTGTGTACTGCACTGGTGTCATGATGGGAGGTAAGATGAGAATAGAATTAGAACTAGAATTAGAATTCATAGGTAAAAAAATGTATAATCTTTTATTGACATCTTCATATCATAACAGATACATGTGTCATCAAATAAAAAATACAATACAAAAAAAAACTACAATGCTAAGTCTATTCTAAAATACCTAATTATCAATATTTACAGAAAGAATTTAAAAATACCAATAGAAAATAGGAACTGACACAATGAATGTTTATATCATTGATATGTTCTCTTGCAATTTCACATTATAATTTCTTTATCTTTATGTAACAATGAATGGATTTATAGGAAATAAAAATTATTAGTAATACTGATAAATTAAAACATTATAAGTACTAGCAGCATATATACAAAAGTGGTAATTACTATAATCTTAATAATAGTTATGTAAATACAGAATTGCAAAGGATATTCAAGGTAGAGACTATGCATAATATGCATATGAATTATATAGATATACATATCTTTATTTTGAAAAACAAAACTTGGTAAGTATGTATGTTATTATTGTCACAAGCACCATTTCCAAAAAAAGTATGGTCTTGAAACACCACCATAGAAGCAATAGTTACAAATTAGCTGACAGTAAACATCACATCAACACATGGGTAATAAGTATTCAAATTATTATAATTTTGGCAGTTCATATCCAAGCCAACAGAATGAAAATTTCAGACTGTAATATTATTAGTATATAGATGTTCAATGAAATTGTATGAGGCAAGATTCCATGAGTCACATATCTGATATCCTAGAAGTCTTCAGATGTGATATTTTGTTTGACCTTAATAGCTGACATTAGCAAAACAGTCTCAAATTCAATGTTTCAACTTCTATTATTGAATTCATCTTCTGAAAATAAAAAGGCACATGGTAGCCTACAGCTAAGTTGAGCGTTATTTAAAGAGACAAAAGTTACTGTTTAAGAACTTTGCAATCGGTTTGAAAAGCTCATATTATCACACCGATAAGGGTCATTCCAAACTTAGCTACATTAACATAAATCCATGATGGCGACCGAAAAAGTGTTTTTAGCAAATGATAACCGTTAGGTTTGCACTTCATGTTCCAGGACCTTGAATTTATTAAGACAAGATTGGATGCCATTGCATTTCACGCTCCAGAACCTTGAAATAATTAATCAAAGTTTTGATGCCATTGCACTTCACATTCCAGAACCTCGAAATAATTGATGAACGATATTATTGCTATTGCACTTCATGTTGAAGAACCTTGAAATAATTATCAAAACGCTTGATTGCTACATTTATTGTAATTTCAAGTCATGTTCCAGAACCTTGAATATCATATTAGATAAAAGATTTTATTGCTAATGCATGCACGACTTCAAACATAAAATCAATCAATCTTTTTGTTTCTGCAGGAGCTGCTCAAGAACCAAAAGCAAACACGTCCGTGTCCCCCGATTTCAGGTCTAGTCTGATTTCGATGTCGTGTGGGACAAGTTGGGAAGAAGAAAAAGATGACGAGTTCTACGTCACAGAATTCAACAGCTTCAAGGAGTCTCTTTACGAAGTGGGCAAAGGGGTCTACTTCAACGAGCCAGATTACGACCTCCCGAATTGGAAAACGGACTATTGGGGTTCAATGGAGAATTACGATCGCCTGCTTGCCGTAAAGCAGAAGTTGGATCCAGATAATATTCTATGGTGTCGCAACTGCGTCGGCTCCGATTTGGTAGAATTTGAGACCCCCTGTCCAGTTTCTGATTAATTAATGTAAACTGCTGATTGCAATTAAGACATTGAGTTTGATTTCTCAGCAGTTGGTACAATTTGCAATCGAGTAACATCCCATTTAGAACTATTTATTACATTCTCAATTGAAAATTTAACCTTACATGCATAGGTAAAATGAACTTTCTTAGGAACTATGCAATAGAATTTCGTATTGTCTGATCGTGTTCTCAGTAAAAGTATGTAACAGTTGTGTAACTACAATAATATTTTCTTTTGTGATGCAAATAACCATGCCCCATTTTATGGAAATTGGTGTTCAAATTTAAGGAAATGTATATGTCTGTTTTGACAAATTGTAACTTAAATTGAAACGAATCATGAAATCAACAAAATTCTTTAAGGAAAACTTTCTTTTACCAATCCTGTGTTGTCCAGGCACACATATTTTAAACTTTGGAACTTGACTACAGCTGTGAATAAAACAAAATAAATTGAGGAGGTGTGTTATAAGAACCATTTTTATGCAATCAAATTTTAGTTAACTATATATCCAGGAAAGTGAAATCAAAAGAAACCACTGAGCCGACCATAAAGCTTTGGGCTAGTTGATAAAGTGTACATATATGAATGAATATGTTTAATACAAGAGAAACCACATGCATCTTACAGTGGAACTTGGTGTATATTTTAAACATTGTATATTTCTAAATCATGAGATAATATTGGTAGAAAACTCATTTCATTAGGTAAGAATGAAACAAAATATGGGAAATACTGCGTATCACAATTTTCAGAGGTTTTCTTACAAAAAGAAACAAGGAAGTTAAAACTAAATTTAATTCCCAGTCGTGATCCTCTTCAAAGTCAATGTCAAAGTGAAATCTTTATTTTATATTGATTTTGACAAAAATATTTCGAACCGTAAAAGCACTTGTCTTGTTCTTACATGCAATATAATACCATAGCTTTAACGGTAACAAACAATCTATCGTAGATCTTTTCAAAATACAGGTATTTCTTACAGTGTGTGTGGAACCACAGCCAACAACTTCTGTCTAAGCCGAGTGTTACGCTTCACTAGAAGAGTCTCTGTTTCAATGTTCCTCAAACAAACTCTGTTAGGGTTTTATTGTTGTTTTTTTTTTACAAAACACAAGTCATCGTAAATTCAAATCACCTCTTTGTTGTCAGACATTGTACACTGGCAGCCAAAAGGTTGGAAACAGTATGTTGCTTGCCATTCGATTTGTGTTACACAAATTTGTTTGTGAAGAGAATATGTCATCATAATAATACAATATTGTACGGGTTGTTTCGACAGTGTATATGAAATGCGTATAGTTTCCTTTGTTGCTTTCAAAAATACTGATAGCTCCAAACAAAGACACCCATGTCAATGAAATAGCAGTGGCCAATACTTAGGAGAGAGTGGGGCACAGTGAGACACTGTTTTTATTTTCAAGTCTTCTAAAATGTTGGCAGTAATGAGTTAAAGGAGATCAGGTCTACATTACAGATAATGACGTTGGGTATATTGTCACATAGTTTCAGGTTCCTACCTTTTACAGGTTTGGATAAACTTTGAGTTATGTCCATGCTCGTTAAGTGTCTCACTGTGCCCCGTGGGCGGGGCACAGTGAGACAGCAGGCGGGGCACAGTGAGACAGGGCATCTGCTGTCATAACCGCCAATCATCAGGACCTGCGGAATTGTTCTATCAATTGTTGCTACAGAAACTACTGCACTCTAATAAAAGCAGCTGGCTAGGTAATTTTTTAGGTCCTTTTTGTCGAGCATGTTTTGAAACTTCATCGCATGGGACACATGCATGACTTATTCAACCTGCCGCACCTGTTACATCCTAATCAAAATTCTGCTTTGATGCTTCCCTGTGGATATTACTCATCAAATTCAGTAGTTTATAGCAGGCATTTTGTTTTTAATAGTGAATTGTGAGCCATGCATTACATTCAGGTCATTTCGAGTGTATTTTGTGATGTCTCACTGTGCCCCGCTTCAAACTGTCTCACTGTGCCCCACGTAGCTCTGTTTATAAAATTTTTTAATCCTGCAGACCAGATGCCTGCATAGTGGTTTGTCATCTCATTAAACTAAGACAAATAACTGAGGTTTGAATCCCTGGCAATTGATTTGCATTAAACCATTTTTCTTGGGAATTATAACAAAAAGTCATTTTGCAAAATTGTTTACTTTTCCTTGCTAAAAACCGAAATATTGAAATTCCACTTTCGATATGCTGCGTAGGTATTCAGGATATAGGACAGTCTCTCACTTACTTAATTTTTGTACTATATAAAAAAGGGTTGATCTGTAAACAGTACCAGGTAGATACTACGGGCTTTGTCTCACTGTGCCTGCCGTCTCACTGTGCCCCGCTCTCCCCTACTCACTTTGACACAACCCCATTTTGAGAGTAACCTTTGAAATCTAATGCTCTTCTAATTTATGTCGGTCTGTTTCAATATGATCAAATAAGAATCAGAACAACCAGATACTATTTTGTGCAACACTAATGCAATGGTGAGCAACTTGCTGTTTCCAAACTTTTGGCTGACAGTGTAACTCCTTTTCGAGAATCAGTGGTCTGTTTGCTTGAGTTACAGTTCATGGAAGCATCTGTCGACTTGTGCAGGTATCAAAGCTATACAAGGTAAACATACATAATCCATGTGTGAATGCATTTAGTGAAGCGGGTGCTTGTAATACAGAGGTATGCGTTGTAAGACCCCTGTTGTAAGACCGACTTGCCTCATGTGGCCACCTTCCTCCCGCACTACCTCGTATTTTTAGTGTATTTCGCAACCGAGAGTCCGCTTCATGACCGCAGAGGGGGTGGTCTTTTAATGCAGGGACTACTGTATACGAAGTTATGCAACTAAATCTCTGACATCACATTATTGGGATTAAGTGAAGTACAAACTGGAAAACATGTATGTATGAAAACGATAGTAAAGAGCTTCTGGCCTGATAATAACTTTTTTTTTCTGAAATACTTTGTGCATCTTATGTAATTTTGCTTTTTTCGAAAATGCTTGTGCTTTTTCTGAAAAATGCTTTAGAATTTACATAAAAGGCATTGGTCTGTCAATCTATTTTATTTGATGAGGTGCACTAAGTCTTTCCCTGCATTGAAATACACATAATATCACGAAATAGTATTTTCATACGGAACCCCGAAACTTTTCATGCTTTACACATTAAGGGGCTCTAGCTCTCAAAGCCTTTGAACATTATATTTCAGTCAGTAGCTATTCCCCAGGTTGGTAGATGTGATAATACCAGTGGCGTCCCTATGGGGGGGCACGGGGGGCACAGGCCCCCCCATATTGGACCTGTGCCCCCCAGGTGCCCCCCCATATGAACTTTCCAACTCTGGCTAAAATATACATTTAGTATTGAGGGTGCCCCCCCAAAGAATCACGTGCCCCCCAGGTGCCCCACCGCTCGAGACCCCCCAGTTACGCCACTGGATAATACATGAGTATTTTTGAAATTGGCACCTTGGCAATTTCAGATGGTCCAATTCAATCGTGAAGTTACTTCCAATGAACAGTTTGAACACCGTGGGGAAAAACTATAAAATAATTTTGTTACAGCGTTAACCAGCTACAGTAATTTAACATTGGTAAATTCAGAGTTTTAATGAAGGTGGCATGCATCCAATGCAAAAAAAAAGCTGTTAAAAAGGTTAGAGGGTTTCAGACAGTTTCATTAAAACTACTTACACTCCAAAAGAGTACTCCATATTTACGAGAAGGAGTCACAAATCAGGATATCGATTTAGTATAAAAAGATTTTTATTAAACAATTTATTTCATTATTTTGATAACAAGCAGTAACACAAATTCAAGCAAAGCATGACTAGTATCATAGGGAGGGTAACATGAGGTTATCTTAGATATTCTCTTGTTGCTCCAATAAATAATTATTACATTACAAAGACATGGCCTTATATAACCTTCACATTGAACTTTAAAAAGCATAACATTCAGACGAAAAAGGATGACATTTAAAACCTGACATATACATAACAGTTAGGGACTAACACCGACACTGAGAATCAACCAGACATCAATTATAAACACACACAAAAACAGGTACTTGCAGACAAGTAACATGAAAATCACAGGTAGCTTTACAAAGAAACACCACTTCAAACATAAAAAGGCACAACCACTCATTCATTGTATATATATATTACATATATATATATATCAGTGTTGACAATATCTGTCCTGAGATCTTAAGAGATTCATTTTCCCTGTTGCCAGGGGCAACATTTAATCGAACAATTTCAGAAGTTTTAAACTTCCGCATTTTTAACACCAAAGGTAAGCACTCACTTATGTCAAAATGCATAAAAAAGTCAGTAATATAGTTGCTTTTGAAAGGTAATTTGGTTGTAAACACTGAGTAACTAAAAGTGAAACTATTTTTTATGAATTACTTTGGTCGAAAAGTACAAAACTACGAATAGGTATATCGCTATTTTCTGTGAATCGTTGCCAACAGGCCTGGAGCATTACTACAAGCAGTGGAGGATAAAATAATTCTCACATAACTCAGGAAATAATAACAACATGGTAATAAATAGGACATAGTTCACATAATCATGTGTTACAAAAAACAGTGTGAGACAAAATAATCCAAGACTTTCTCCTTCATGTGTGGTTCACAAATGCCCAAAATGTTTTACAGTTAAGAAAAAATAATGCAGCAGACCTGACATGAATTAGGTTCGTTGCTGTGAGTCAAACTTTGGTACCTTGCAATAGGATGACCAACAGAGTCTAAAAAAATATTACAAAACGTCACTGAATCAGGAAATGTCTCTTGAATGCTTTGGAATGATGAGCAGACGAAGTTGAATTGTTTCATTATTCATATCAATCATATTTGTGTATGAAATTGTCTCTTGAAAAGTTTTGAAATGGCCATCAGCAGATGAATTTGAATTGTTTTGAACAGGTTTTGTCTGTTTCTGCCGTGATGCACAGAAAAGTTCCAAATATTGAATGAGATCTAAAATTTATTTAGTACATCATAACATCAGAAATTCCAGTAAGATGATTGTTCAATAGATGTTCCATTGTCAAACGGGAGAAGAGATTCAACAAATTTCCCCTGAATAAATTATATTAGTTCATGATAACTTCACAGTTTTTTTAAATCACAAAGGGGCAATCCACCTGCAGGTTCGTGATCGATGTGGTTGGACACACCTCTTGCGAGTGTCGTCCCATGTTAATCCTTTCGGACATCTCTTGTGATACAACATTCCATCTACGCAGTGAGCGTAATATTCGCAGCTTCCACAAAATTGGTACTTCCAGTTGGCTTTTCCCTTGCAGCTTGATATGCACACGGCCTCTGAAAGGTGTAATAAAGGAGATATTAGATTCGTAGCAAAAACTTCATTATTTATATCAATATTTGTTATTTTTACGAATGAAAAAAAACTAATGAAAAATAGACAATGATAGATGCAAAGAATGTATTTTATCACAATCATATACAGTGGGGTGCAAAAGTTTGGGCACCCTTGGAGAAGGGTCGCGTTTTATCAAATTTCAAACAAACCATTAGCAGAATCTTTCCAATGTGAATTGTGTGAGTGAAGGATATCGATGCACTGAATTTCAGCCTGAGAGAACAATGGAAATATGAAAATATGAAAAAATGTTCTGCTATCGATTTGGATAATAATGTAAGTATCGCAGGACTTCATTTGGTGTGCATTTTTTATTGTTCTACTAACAAAATGCCTCCAATCTTGGCAAATTTGCAGTACTCAGACAACTGTCTGATTATTGAAAAGAGTTTAATCAAATTTGAGGCCAGGAGCTGAAAAAGTTTTTATCGACTTTATCTTTCACCTCCTTAACATGGCTGATTATCTTTTGATGAAATTTTGGAACAGGTCACACCTATATTTAACCAAAATACCTAAAATTCTAAAAAAAATAATTTTCAGGGTATCTGTGTCCGAGTACTTCGTCTTTTCTCATTCAGACATTTACAAAACCTGCTGTTTTTGAGTTATGTTGCCTAGAAAAGACAATTTCAGAATTCATACAGTTGTCTTCCATAATTTTTGGTCCGCCTATTCTTGCCCCTGGGGAGTCAAACTTATTTATCACATTCTGGGGTATCAGAGCGATTCCATTTTCAATGCATTTTTGACCCCCTTGTGTCAAACATAACATTGAATGATCCAGAATACTTCCAGATAGTTAGATGGGTCCTTTGGCATGACTTAGGCAGTCAGATTATGCTATGTAATTGTGATACCTTATATAGCTTGGCTTTTCGTCATCCGCATGCTGACGGTGGAATGATGCACCAGTTGATCACATTCAATGTCATGGCTGTGTGGGTCTCTTGGGTTGATTTTTATGATTTAATTTTTACAAAATACGCAAATAGACTAAATAGAAACACAATTAACCCAAAATTGCAATTGTTTCAGAAAAAATAGTCATTGGCTGTCAACACAAAGTTGAGCTTGCATGTTATAGTTTATAAGTTTGCTTGATACTAAACTGAATATTAAAGGAAATCTTTAATATTTTTGGTTATTTTAAATAAAATGTTAATTTTAGGTAAAGGAGAGGCTAACCAGGTCTCCTTGCCCAGAAATATTCAAAAGTTTCTAATAAATTGACATGTGCCACAGGGCCACAAAGCTGCAAAGGTTGGAGCCATTCTGCTTGGGAGAACAATATAAAAATTCGCACAAAATGTAGTCCTGGGATGCTTACATTGTTATCCAAAACATTTCTGAGCTTTAATATTGTTTTAATATAGAGTTAGAAAAAAGTTCTGATCCGAATCTGCCGGGGTGCCCAAACTTTTGCACATGTAAAATCAGACAAAAAGACCCATATTTTTTTTTAATTTTCATATTTCGATTGTTATTTAGCACTAAAATTTGGTGCATAGGTATCCTTCACTCAAACAATCCACATTGGAAAGATTCTAGAAATGGTTTGTCCAAAATTTGAAATAATGTGACCCCACTCCAAGGGTGCCCAAACTTTCGCACCTTGCCATATTGTACAACTGTTTAGAAATAAAACAAAAAATAAAACAAAGTCAAACTTCTAGTGTCTTGCCAAAGGCTCTTTGAATTATATCTCACTGTTAATTGCCATTTGAGCTGATATGAGGTTTCTGTTGTTGTTTTTTTCTTCAGAGTAATTTCACAGTTGCCAAATTGGACTAATATTTTTGGCCACTTCTTCGGATAACAGCAATGGGAAATGGCAGTGTAAACTTCGATGGCTCTATGTAACAAATTCCAATTCTTAAATGAGCTGAACTTACGCGTGCATTTGTCCAATTGTTCAAATCTGGAGTATTGAATAAATCAGTTTTTGCATCCACCCTATATAACCCAATAGTTGTTCAAAGATTCTGCCAGCATTAAGATAATTCATTGTATCCTAGATATGTATTTTTAAAAATGCTGAGGCATAAACTAATCATATAAGAAAATTTACTGATTAAATTTAAATTTTCTAAATTAATTGAAAAAATGCAAAAAGTTCCAATAGTTTCTTCTATTCGATTCAGATTATTTTGTTATGTCTTATGTACTTATTATTTGTATTTTTTTTTAAGATAAGAATGAATGTTTTAGAAAGGCTTAAAGACAAACTGCAGAAACTTTCATGCAAACTTACCCAATATTGGAGGATCGTTAGTTCTTGCAGAAACTTCGGATAGGACGGTGAGAAAGCAGAGAAGTAAAATAGTGAAGTATTTCAATGTTGAAGTAGTCTCCATTGTTTTGACTGAGGTAGTAGATATTATTCAACAAATTGTTGCTCTTTGGCAATAGCGTATTAGTACTATGATGCTTCCGATGTCTTATGCAATGAGGAGTTTGATGACTGACTTGCACTTTAGGCATAAAGTCTTTATATACTGCTTAAACAGGCAACCATGGCTCACCAGTTGTGCAGGCTTGCCACTTCAATGGTTGCTGGTAGATGACGAAATTTTCAGAAATAAAAATTCAAATTCCCCATGAATACAACAAAATTGTAAAAATCCCCTTTTATTGCATATTCGTGGCATACCTTGAAACAAGCGCTGGCCTACAGTGTGGCCTGTCCATAGTCCTGTTTTCTCGAGGATTCCTGGCATTGTCCTGTTGGTTCATGGAATGTTCTGGGCTGCACTGATTTCAGTAGCCAAAACCAGGAACTAAATATTAACAGCTGAACATAGTTTACACCTCCTATTTGACGCTCATGTCAACTCGGTGACCCTTTTGGTCACCTCTGTTGCACTCATGCATGATAAAGCTGTGAAAATAAAATTGAATTTAGCAAATCAAACAAAATGTGGATTGAAGGGCATCACAACCAAATTTATCGTTACAGGTGATTTCATTAGTACACGATTCTTAGGTTCTAGACCCACCAAATACATGTCATTTTTAGTTAAGGCAGATTTCACGAAAAGTGCTCTTAAAAGGTACCTTAAACTTACTAAACCTTTTGTTATCTCTTTGTTGCTTCCTGAAGCAAGTAAACCTATTACTAAGTATATCTGTTAGGTAATGAATAAATATCAATAAAATATTCCTCAAACATGTAGCTTTTTCCTCTTAAAAATATAATTTTTATGCCTCATGAGGACAATTTTGGACGACCAAACTTACTGGTGATCAGTCATGCTTACTTTGGCACTCTGTGGAATCTGCTAAAACCAATTCAGGAAAATGTAATGGTATGTGATGACAAAAAACATCTTGAAAATTATTTTGGAACCATTTTTAATTGTATTGGTCATCATAAAACTTGAAAAAAATGAAAAATAAAAAAAGGCTGCTAATGTAACTCTATTCCGTCTCAGGACACTGAGGTTACATTAGCAACTTTTACATGGAAATTTTTCTGTGTTCTCGCTACTTATGCCAATTTAAAACATGAAATTATAATATTTTATTGAAAAACGTGTCTTATTTGCCTATTTACATCACCAAAAACATAAACGACTGTTTGTGGTACCTGTTTCTTTATTGCTAATGTAACTGCAATTTGGCATCTGTACATTTCATAGTGTTCCAGTAGCAAAATGTGTACATAAAAATTATGTCAAAGAACACATGACTAGATCTCAAAATTTTTCTGAACTGAAAGCCAGGTCTCCCAAGAGTAGGCCAGGGGTGGTAACCTACTGGTGACTTAATTCATATTGCAGTAGGATCGGCATAAAAAATTCCGTCCTACATCATTCATCGTAGTTACATTAGCACAAGGCCGTATTTTTAACTACTCTGACCTACCAATCCAACAGAAAAGATTGTTTACCCATGATTTTATTTAATGAATTGACACAATACAAGATTTAGATTTCAGTTTTTTTTGTCCTGCCAGCTATCCTCAGACGAAGCACCCTGAGAAAATCTGAGAATCTACGAATCCATTATGTCTGGCCTTATCAGTATTGTGCTAATGTAACTTGTGGACAAGTTGTTGTAAGTCATTTTGCAGCTTTTTCATGAAATCTGCCTTAATCTGATTGGTTTAGAAACAACAGAAAGTCACACATTTGATTTATCAAACGTAGTATGTGCTGGTTTAGCATTGATTCCTCACAGCCAAGTGTGAATGACAAGAATCGCATGGTAATGAAATCGCCTGTAACATTTAAATGTAGGGGGAAAGGGGGCACATTGGGACGCTTTTAACGTCTGCTAATTTTGCTCAATGCTGAAAGCACTGAAGAACTCAGAAGTTTGCATGAATATCACCAATACCATTGAGCTTAAATGCAGGGCATAATAAACTAGACTGCACTTACCCTTTTGCAGCCAGAGAGCAAAATGTGAGTCGTAAAAATTACTCTCCCAATGTGCCCCGTTTGGCACGTTGGGAAATCAATTGAAAAGTCATTTTAACACTCCATGTGCAATAGATATCACATATAAGTAGTGCGTAAGACAATATACAGTGCATTAACACCTTGTTGTGCCAATAGTTCATAACTTTAAACAGTTTTAAACATTTAACATAAAATGTCCTGGGTGCGGACATCTATGTAAGTAACACACAGTGCTTTGCGACAAATCTGTTCACAGAGCATGGTAATCCACTATACCTCTATTCACTGTGGCCTGAACACCTGTTGTGTGCTGTCCCAGGTCATTCAGTTGCCGTGGACACTTAAATTCTGCCATATTAAGTGCGTCCCAATGTGCCCCAAATTCACTGTCCCAATGAGCCCCGATATGACTTTTACACCAAAATGCTAATTTCTCGGACACCAGTGAGTGTGTTTATATGGATAGCAATTCATAACTGTTTGTTAGGATATATAGAATTCATACAAGCACTGAGAAAGCTTCATTGTTCATGTTTTGTCCACAGAATGGTTTGAATTGAACCTGTCCATATTTACTTCAGTAGTAGCAAAAACAAACTTTTGCTCGCCATACTTCTGCATGTGGCTGTAATTTGTCTATAAAACCATGGAAACATCAGGATGTGAAATTACAAGATATGATGGCACTACCATATCATATACCTTGCCAGGATCCAAGAAAACCCCACTGTCCCACAGTGCCCCGCGTCCCAATGTGCCCCCGTTCCCCCTACCTGTTTGGACATGGGTGTACTTGATTCAGAATGCGCTGTGGAGATTCCAAACCATAACTCAATTAATCCCAAGCAAGTCAAATAACATTTTGTATAAATTAGCAAGGAAGCATAAAGCCCTTGTAAATTTTAGGTAAATTTGTATCAAAAAATTGAGCCCCAATGCAATTATACTGTTTATTTTGTCTTTGAACAAGACGATGAGACTTTTATTTTCCCAGTTTCAGACGTATTTAAACTAACTTCTTTGTGGTCAATTAACACTGGTGGTCAGAATGCTTTAGATGCAGTCAAAAAGGCTTGGAAATATCGAGAGAAACAATTGTTAATTGCAGAATTTTTTTTGCTAAGCAATAGACTTTTTGATATGGTGCTTTGAGACAGTACCAACTAGACAGACCACCGGTTGTAAGACTGACTTCAGTGTATGTGATCACCTTGCTCCTATAATATTTTTAGTGCAATGTGCTGCGTGACGAGAGATACGACCGCAATGAGAGACCGCTTCATGACGGCAAAATAGGCGGTCTTCTAACGGAGGGACCACAGTACAAAATAACTTTGAAGTATGATGTATTGCTGCATTCCTGACAATTTGGATCATTTTAATCCCGCAATTGATGTTGTTCAGCCAATATGATTTGTGTTCAATCAAGCCAAATGAGTAGTACTTACCACCAAGAGATGCCCCTATATGCACATTTGGCTGGCTGCACTTATCAAACCTATTCAACCTTTCTATATTATTTTTCATTTTTCAACTATGTACAGTGACTGTATAGTTTTGACTAAAAGCTGTGATTAGACTTTTAGTTAAAATCTCTGGCGACTGAAAAACTTATTTTAATATCTCAATTGTTATAAAAATACAACATTAGTGAACCATTGTGTGTAAGGAAATGAAGAAATAGGGGCAAAAAGTGGTTAAATTTTTATCGAAAAATTAAATAAGAACTTATTTATAGAATTGAGACATACTTTGCAGGAAGTAATTCTGTTGCAACTAATATAGTTAACCAACACACATCAAATGTAGAAAGAATCCTGCATTGCTTTGATCCCAAGAGGATGGGCAACATGCAACATTGATATGAGGAGATTGTGAAATTGCGCCATTATTTGTTTGTGTGTCATTCCCTACTGCTTTTCCTGAAACTTACAAGTCCAAAATTTTGATCTTTCAAGGATTCTGATTTAAAGTGAATTTTTTTTATTGAGCACTGAGCATGCAGGTGCTATTTTTAGACATTATTTGTGGTCATGTTTAGGGTCAAAAAGTGGGATATTGGCAAAAACAAGTTTGACCTACACTCATAAATAGCTTATACATTATGGAGTAGGCATAAATGACAGCATTATGATTGTTAATTTCAGAGTTTGAATCTTGACAAGGTTCATAATGTGGGCCTTGTCTTCTCGTCAGTTTCACCTTGGCTGTATTCTTCTACTATTTTAATTCATTGCTTATTTTAAAGTTATTCTGACTGTTATATGATGCTTCATAGTCTCCATAAAAATTATTTTTTTATACCTTCACATGGTATACCTGGGTTTAATGCTGTAACATTCATTTTTTAACAGGTGATTTCCCTCAGAATGGTTGTCATTCCTTTTCTTTTATTTATTAAAATAATTCTTTAAGCACCCCCCTCATTGTTGATCTAATGGTTGCCTGTTACAGTTTATTTATAACACCAGCCTGGACCAGTGGTGCTTGAAAAGAGAAATAAAACTTGTCAACCATGAAGTTCATTTCTTTATTTAAAAATTTCACGACATTTTTCAGCAATTGTATAATGTTTTAGCTACTTATGTAATCCATTTTTCTATCTGGACTGACTTATTTAGCGGCATTGACCCCATGTTATGTCATTGCTGCTTGTGAATTTGTAACACAAATAGCTGTGCACAGAGAATGAGCCAGACCTTCAATATCTGGTTGACACTGTAATATGCGGGGTATTGCTTCATGAATATGTAGCAGTTCATAATCCAGATCTTCTATATTTGGCATTGCTTCATCAATATGTATTAGGTGTTCATGATGTGGTGATCCTGGACATTCCATATTTGGGTATTGCTCATGAATATTTAGCAGTCTGTCACAGATCAGTGCTTCTCTGAATTGTGTATTTTGCAAGTTACAACTTCATGTCAGTGGACATAACATAATAACAGCAGTCGCTTTGTGATATAAATTCCAGGTCACTGACTGTTATTCAAATTTAGAGCAGTTTATTGCTCTGTAATATAGAATAGGAAGTTAAAAAACCAAGGGGAAATACAAGCAGGAAAGGATATGTGTGTATACACATACGCACTCGATCATAAATGCGATAGACATTTTTTAGGTGTCTGCCAGTAAATAACAAGAGCAGGTACTGGCTCCACATCCCCCATGCCCTGCACAATCTACATCAACCTCAACAGCATGTATTCCCACAGTTTTCATGAATGTGTAGTTCCATGAACACCACTAGGGGCACAATAGTGCAAACCTGCATGTGGCGACACCTATGAATGGCCTGGCTTACCAAATTTAGAAATGGTGGCAGTCCCAGTCATGCTCACAAGGATAGCTGGGAAATAAGTTAGCTTCCTACATTCGTATAATTTAATTGTAGATTTGGCAAGTTAATGGAGTTATAAGAACCTGTGGAAAGTATGAACATTCTGCATGGTGAGGTATTGGAGATTTTTGATGGAAACCATGACATGGAGACTGAAACCATATCCTCCATGCCATAGCATGGGGGATAATTATGCGTCACTGTAAAACCTGCTGCGTTATACTTAACTTTAACAGCAGCTACCATAATAAAAGTGCCACTTAACGGCAGAAAACCGTTGTTTTTACGACATGTACTGTTGTTTTAACGGTAACTGCCGGCAGGTTGGTTAGCTAACAGTGTGGATACAATTGTAACTTATATTCATTAACTAAAACTTGGTCCCCAAAGATGTAAAAGGGGAGAACTAGCAGCTTTTTGGACCTGTGGCAAAATAAGTCGACGGGCCCCCATGTTCCGACTAGGCATTCCTACATTTACTCCAACTCTCCAAGTTGGAAGGGCCCTTTCCCCTTTCCTTTACAAGCCCTCTCATTGGTGCCCTCACCTTAACATTTCATTGTATCTGGAGATTAAACTGGGCAAGGGGCCCCTTACTTCATTGTTTATAAGCTTGTCAAGCTCCAATAGATGATGTTTGGATTGCCCGCCTGCCCATAGGAAGGGCCTTCCAAATCCTGAGAGGATAAATTATTCAAATGATCGGTTAACTGCCCTTCCTCTCCTCACACTTTGTCACAGACATAACTTCTGCTAAATACACTCGTGCTAGTAAGTATTAAATACTTCAGCAGTCACCATAGAAATTCACAACTTCGGCAACTTCTGCTGGAGCACACGATGGTCCAATTCAATTTTACTATAAATTATCACCACACACTCTTAACAAAAGGTTATATATGGAACCTTTTAAGGTTCTATAAGCTGGTATAGATAAGGAACCCTAAAAGGTTCATTACTCAACTTTTAAAAAGTTCCAACGGCAAACAAAAACAGCATTTAGATAATCCAGCTGCACTGAACTCCCAAAATGGAACCCCTTTCTCTCAAGTTGTGAGCACAGGGTCCTATCCTAGGGCCTTCCTACCAAGTACTGAACCTTTACAATTCCATTGAACCCAAAAAAAATGTAGAACCTTCTTTATATATACCATAAAGAACCTTTTGCGTTAAGAGTGTAGGTAAGAACATGGTACTGTTTAAATTTCTTGTTAAATGTTACCTCCAGTGATTTATTATGGATGATACCAGACTATTATAATGGACCTCAATGCAATTCCAACTCCAACATTTGCCTTCTCTTGACACTTTTTCTCCAAAAGTGTATTCCATATTTGGATCCTTGGGAGGCAAAGTGAACCAACCCTGAATTTTGGCATTTCCATGTACCATCGTTTTTAGCATAACACTGTGTCCTCTATCTGATGGTTAGGTGACCTACCTTAATTTCCAAAAGCAAGGCTATGTTTATAGGAGGGCAAACCAACCCAATGTGGCCACAACTCAGTTTAGTCACAAGGCAAAGTGAGCCAACCCACACATCTCAAGACAAAGTGAACCAACCCAAGTTTTGATCATTATT
Source organism: Platynereis dumerilii (assembly GCA_026936325.1). Lineage (NCBI taxonomy): Eukaryota > Metazoa > Annelida > Polychaeta > Phyllodocida > Nereididae > Platynereis > Platynereis dumerilii. The sequence goes on from JAPTHN010000013.1 coordinate 32,664,926, forward strand.
GCAGCAATGCTAATACCCAGAATGAGGCTGATCAAATAATTTTCAACCAAAGACTTCAAGTAACCTCCCGGGTTGGGATCAGGTCATTTTCAACCATCTGGCTGATCAGCATTGCCATTCATTGAGTCGAGGATTCAGTATTAAGGTAAAGTGAACCAACACAAGATAGATAGATGATAGATAAACTTTATTTCATGAGGGTAAAACCTATTAAGTATAAATACTTATTTACAATAGGGCCCTCCTGTTAGTAAAATATTAGTGGTAAAAACAATAATAAATAGAAATATGACTAAACAGTAATGTAAATATAAAATAATAAATGAATATAATAAAGAGTCAAAATGAACAACATAAGGGTAAAAAACAGATAGCTAAACACATTTAAAGTACATAAAATCATAAATCTAAAAACATAGCAAAAAACAGGAGGGCTGACCAGGTAATATTTACAGTGGAATTATAATAATTTCTTAAATGATTTGACTTAAAAGCAATCAAAGTCTCTTGATTACGAATTTCTGGCATGAGATTGTTCCAAAGTTTAGCACCACTGTTCTACAGTTGTGCTTGAAAGTTTCTGAACCCTTGGCACTTCTTCCCTTATTTGTCCACATCTCTCAAAAAAATGCAGGAACAGCTTTTAAATTGGGTCAATAATACAACTGAACACCATATTTTTTATGTAAAAATATATTCATAACAAATAATGACATTTAAATATGATTTTACAATAAAAGTCTCCAAAACTGCATGTTCAAAAGTTTCTGAACCCTTCTGAAATGTGTACAATCAACAATTTGTATGGCCCCCTTTTTCCAAAATAAATGCTTCAAAACACTTCTTATGGCTATAGACTACCAATTGGCAGATTTGTTGTGGGATTTTTGACCATTCTTCAAGAGAGAATTTTCTTAACCCTCGTAAGCTTGGGGTCGTCTGACGTAGACTGCTTTGTCAAATTTGAAAATGGCATATCTAGTTGTCTGTGATCGGGAACTGGTCCAGGCAATGCCAGAGCCATGAATTTGATTGGTTTTAATCAATTTTTTTGTGGATTTGCTTGTATAATTTTGGTAATGTTCTGTTGGGAGACCCATTTGCGGCCAATTTTCATGCTTGTAAGTGAAAGCTTTACTTTTTCTAAGTGCATATCTTGATATTTGTCAGAATTTGTCATGCTATTAACAACAGTTCTTTCTACTGTCCCATTTGTAGCAAAACAACCCCATAGCATGATGGAGCCAACATTATCTTTCATAGTTGGGAGGGTGTCATGTTCCTTGAATGTAGCACCTTCAGGACGCCAGATTTGGAAATATTGACTGAGACCAAAAGGTTTGATTTTTAATTAGTCTGTCCACAGGACATCGTTTCAATGACCATACAATCCATCAAGATCATTTTTAGTGAAGAACAGTCAGGTTTCTTTGTGCTTTTTGCCACAATCAAAACATATATGTCGGACATCCGGAAGGTCCTGCTTTCAAGGAACATGACACCCACCCAACTATGAAAGATAATGGTGGCCCCATTATGGTATGGACTTGTTTTGCTATAAATTGGACAGGAAAATGAACTGTTGTTGATATCATAAGAAATTCTCTGAAATATCAAGATATGTACTTAGAAAATGTCAAGCTTTTACTTGTAAGCCTGAAACTTGGCCACAAGTGGGTCTTCCAGCAGAACAATTACCCAAAGTGCACAAGCAAATCCACTAAAAATGTATTAAAATCCCTCAAATTTAGGGTTCTGGAATGGCCTGGACAGTTTCCCAATCAAAACCGATTAGATATGCCTGGATCAAATATGAAAAAGTAGTTGTCGTCAGACGACCCTCAAGCTTACGAAGGTTAAGAAAATGCTCTCTTCAAAAATGGTCAAAAATCCCACATAAAATCTGCCAATTGGTAGTCTATAGCCATAAGAAGTATTTGGAAGCATTTATTTTGGAAAAATGGGGCCATACAAATTGTTGATTGTATACGTTTCAGAAGGGTTCAGAAACTTTTGAACATGCAGTTTTGGAGACTTTCCTCATAAAATCATATTTAAATGTCATTATTTGCTATGGATATATGTTTACATAAAAAATATGGTGTTCAGTTGTATTATTGACCCAATTTAAAAGCTGTTCCTGCATTTGTTTGAGAGATGTGGACAAATAAGGTAAGAAGTGCCAGGGGTTCAGAAACTTTCAGGCACAACTGTAAATATTTTTGTGTCGACCTCCATGTAGATATAAGTCTTTCCGATTTGAGCTTCTTGAAACCATCATTTTGCGGCAAAGTGATACTACGAAACCCATATTTTGAACTTTCTCTGGAGGATATGCTCTCCAGAGTGAGGCTAATTAAATCATTTGCCACCCTGAAGTTGCGATGGTCATAAAAGGTCTTAAACTAAGTGCAATTATTTATTTATCTGGCCAATTTGACCCAAACTCATAAGCAATTTCAAACAAAATATGAGTTTGTTCACTTTGCTTTGTGATGGATGTTAAAATCGCCATTTTCCAAGTGGAAAAATTTAAATCGTCTATCCATTTTTAAAGATAGTTAATTTCAAAGCTCCAGTCTTAGACTGGTTGTTGTCATTGTAATTTGTACACGTAGCTGAAATAGCTTCAAAACCGTGAGAATTACACAATTAGTGGTCAGAACTGTTTTTGCCATTTCCCGAAATTTTAAATTTCAGGTTGGTTCACTTTTCCTCCCGGAGATACATTTATGAGCAAGGGTGTAATACCCAGGGGTCCCAGGCACGTATTGATTTCAAATTAATCTCAATTTTGTGAATTTTATCGATAATTGTAGTCCCTGTGAACACGTTATCTGCAAGATGTAGTGAAGGCGATATTGATATTTATTTTAAGGTTTAAGCTTATAACAATCTTTTCCTTGTGATAGTATATTTTGCTGAAAAGAGCTATATATTGCAACCGATGGATAATTGTATATTGCTAAATTTCAAAGAAGAATAAATGACAGTTGTGCAGTGCAGAAAAAGGTCAAATCCTTTTCTGGACCAGTAAAGTTTATTTATATCGCATCTACTTGTTAGATACATTAAAGTTAAAATGTATGCCATGTATGGTAGTTCTTTGTAGATGTACTTGGATCAGTACAATTTTAATTGCAAGTGTATCTTTTATTTTTATCTTTTATTTTCTTCCCCTTCTTTATTGCATGATTATTATTCCCTGAAATCCTATCCTATATATAGGAAAACATTTATGTACTCAGTAGTGTACTATAAATAAATTCATGATATATATTCACCAAAGTTGTGATGTTTTGTAAAGAAATAGAAAAGAAGAAATGCGTGAGAATCAAGGACAAAATTAAATATGTAATTTAATGTGATAATCAACTTTTATTTTGCTTTTTGCCATGGTTAGGCTGTAAGCTCTTACATAACTCCTTTACTTTTAACTGATTTTTAAGCACATGATATAAATAACCGGAATAATGAAAAAGGCATTTTTATTAAAACAAGAAACTTCCTTGGTGAAAAACTCATCAACAAATTTCTTTTTATGGATTCAGTCTATTAATTTACAAAACGTTTTTTTTTACTTGTTATGCCGAAGCACAGCTCTCTGAATATTAGTACAAAATTGACAGTTTGAAAAAAGTCGTAAAATTGATATAATAATATGTTGTCTGTTAACATGATATGGATCTGCAGCCGTGCATTCAGTGTCATGACTATCCCATGAAATAAAGTTCCCTTTCAGTGGAACAGGTAATTTTTACTCGGGCCGTAATTTTAACCATACCTATATATACCTAATCGGTGAAAATGGGAGAAAAAGTTCTGGCTTGGTTTCTCGTGTGGTGCTTATTCTGTGAAAGAAGTGAAACTAAACGTAATAAAAATTCCTGCTTTTTTAGACAGAATATTCTATCGCTGGAAGTTCGTATTCTAGAATTTTTTTGTTTTTATTTTTAAATTTCTTCTGTGAATGTGATGTCAACGACCTCGAATGAGGGACATGCGGATATGTGTTCTTGAATTTAATTGAATCAGATTCTTACAATCACAAGTACCATAAATGATTCAGCTTGACCATCTAAAGGACCTTTCAGACTTTTAAAATGACTGCGGGGGGGGGGGGGGAGGAGTTTTGCTCCATTGGGCACCTGGTACAAACTTTCTATCTGAGGGCAGACACAAACTTTCAACATAAGAAAAAAAATTGTAAAACATGTGCCCCAAAGGACAAAAGTGCGCAATCCGTGTGCACATTGTTGTGCAATTGTCCAAGGTGTGCAATACTGTGCATATATATAACAATATATGTGTGCCCATTTCTTTGTGTGTCTGGGATGGATTAAATCGGCATCAACACTAAAGGAGGAGTACCAAAACTCCGCATTATACCTAAGAGGGGGGTATCGATCTTCCTACAAAACTCCTACCCCTCCTCCCAGTCATTCATATACATGAATTCTAAACAGTTCAAAAAACTTTTCCTTTTTGACTTCATTTTTGACGCTGAGGCCGAGTGTTGATATCACGCAATGCACAATTGTGTCAGTGTTTCTTCTAAATTTTTGATGAATTCCTGCTCTTTCGAAACAAACGATTTCCAAGAAATTCCAAATGAGCTTTAAATCAAAGGCTGTGCGTGTAGACCGTGAATGTGTAATTTCACTTGTGAAATTTCCCATTTTCGTGGATTTATAAAAAGGCAAGATTACGTCACCAACCAATTACCTTCGAAAATTTTTAGATTTACAAAATTTTTCTTTTGTTTTATCTGTCACACAAATGTACCATACACCTACTGCATGTTCCACTCACAAAAGCTTTATAACACAGAGCTCTTCTTTTTAGATGAGGATCACTTTACAACACATGCTTGTACAAATGAAAAAAAAAACAGCTATAATATATATGTGCCAATGGCAATTTTATGCAATTATGGCCCAGGGAGGGGGTCAATATCTGTGTCATCTCATTCAACAAATCAAATTGGTGTGCCTATACTAAATGTATGCTTCAATGTGGTTCAAATAGTACGGTTGCAAACCGTGGCGTCATTAAAGAACGAGTGAATTTTTAATCTCCGAAAAAATGTTCTCCAAATCTTGTGACGTAGTCGTAATTATATAGACATTGAGACCAAGTGTGACATTTTTTTTAATAGAAATGCTATTCTATAGGTAAAAGTTATGTCATAGAGTTTTTTGATGTCACTTTTCTCAATAGAATACATTTGGTTTAAACATATTTATTACCTTTGCTAACGAGCCATAGGCTCAATTACAAGAATACATTTCCTAGAAAAAAAACCGCATTCAGACCAAATATATACAATTATGAAAACGGCTGTAATAGTTTAAGTTATGATCTAGCTTTAATCCAAATTTATACTTGGAATATGACAAAATTGATAATGTAAAAAAAAACAACAACCGTTACCTAGACAATAAAAGTGTCTGACTCACTGAGAAGCCCTTTTAGGAAGTTCGTCAAAAATTAATTTTGAGGTCAGATTGCTTCCATTGACCTTGACATTTTGCTGTGTGAAAGTCAATACGTTGTTAGCCTTGCTTTGAATTAACTTCCTCTTTACAAATAATGTACCTGTGTCTTAACACCAGAGGCCATGCATTGTTAGATATTATAAATTAATTTGTTTTTAAAACTGTCTTATGGTCCACAGGGGCCTCGGAAGCCCTCCTCTAACGTTGATGCTCTGTCTTTGAAACACAAGTTGACTGACAAGTTTCACCGACACATGTAATCCTTACTTTTTCGGAAAGTAATCAGATGCAATTTTAATTTAAGTATCCCATGTGTAGGCCTAAAGCCATCGCAAATTGCAGCTGACCAAAATTGAATGAAACGGTCCACAGTGGGCTTCGGAGGCCCCCTCCCCTTTCCATTTCTTGCATGTTCACCTTTAGAAATATGATGACAGACAGACAGACAGACATTGAAGTTTATTTACATAACGAAACATACATAATTTGTCATACCTATTTTAAAAAGGTACAAATAATACATTAATCATTATGAGGGAGACCCATCTAAGGCCAAAATTGACCGCTATCGATTGGCCACCCAGAGAAATACAAAAAGGGATAATCAAGAACCTCCTGAGCTCCGAGTATATAGGCCTTATATTGTATGGTCATACTGTTTTCGAGCTTGCAATATCACAGTTCAGTACAAGCATACAATAAAGTTTGTAAATAGCAACCCCAGTAAGATGTGAAAGATTAATATAACAAATGCCCGTGATGTAATTGACAATTTCAACAATATGAAAATTCATGTCATATCAAAATTAATGTACTTCAAACTGATTGAAAAAGTTCTGATATTTAAATTGGATAACTCACAAGAAAAATGGAAATGCACACAACATACACCTAATTAACAAGTTGCACGTCAAAGTTAAGGTAAAGGAGCTGCCTCTGGTTGCCCTGCATTTAAGACTGCCAAATCACGTTTACCACCCCTCAGGGTGGATGGGGAAATCTGACCTGACAGCCTAGCAAAGGCAACCAGAGACAGCTGTGTAGCATCTGTTCTTCTTAACGAATATCAGATGAACATTTTCATATGATTGAACGAATTATGTAAAATTTCAAAAGCCTGCAATACATGTGATTACTGACATATGTAACAGTGTCTGATGCTGCACTCAAGTTTGTACTTATCAATCATATATATCTTGACATATCTTGTAAAACCCGAGAGACTATGAGTAGAAAACTTTTCTTTAATAATGTGAGGGCAGTTATTTAGGGCGATAGTAATGGAATATCTTATGCTGGATTTTGCAAATTCATGTTTCTCTCTTGGAATTTGTAAAGCATTTGCAGATCTTGTATGATGATGATGAATGCTAGCATTCCTGACAAAGAGATTTCTCAGAAAATAACCTGGTAAAGCTCTATTTTCTAATTTGTAACAAAATTTTAATTCTTGAAGTGAGCAGATATCTTCCACTTTTAAAAGTTTCAGTTTTCGGAAAATTGGTTCAGTGTGAGCATTATATTTTTCTTTAACAATAGTTCTGACTGCCTTTTTTTGTAACTTCACCACGGCATTTAATTTTGGCTTCCAGCAGAGAATTCCATAGTTCAGATATGGTAGGAAAAGAGAATTGTACAAAGTTAATCGAATTTCACTTGGTAGCATATGTTTCAACTTGGACATAATCGCCACCACTTTTGATAGTTTTACAGAAATCTTGTGCATATGGGGTTTCCAGCTGAGGTGCTTATCTAACACGATTCCTAAGTAATCAAAGATTCAACAAATTCAATGCTTGAACCACCCAGGCTTATCACAGGATAAGTGATACGTCTTCTTGAAGTATGAAAAAGAATGGCTTTACTTTTGGAGGAGTTTAAAGATGATATCCAATCATTGATAATAGCTCAAAATATTCCGTAGGACTTATGAAACAAAGATGCATAATAGATTTTTACGTAAATTCTACGTGCGAAACTTACAAAGAAGAGCCGATCCGTAGCACTTACATACATTTTCGTATGTATTCTTACCGGAAAACAGAGTGGTATTTCACCTTCTGGAATCCAAATTTATATGTGCTTTTGGGCATAAATAGAGGGGTTCCTCTGAGGCCCGTGTGGACTGTTTGTGTCGCAAAATTTGTTAGACTGTAGCCTGAAGGAGAGCTAAATGTATTTAATAGCCTTTGCTTACTAACATTACGATACCTAGACAGTAAAGAATATGGGTTTTATTGCAGTGAAATACTGGCTTGTGGTTGGCTGAAAGAGGTGTCGAATGGTAATTCTGATAATTGACTACATAAACCACAACAGTCACCAATGGTCATTTATAGTCACCACCACCACCACTTGTCATCACCATCTCATCACCAAATGTCATCATAATCACCACATGTCCAATTGCATGTCATGTCCATTAGAAAATGTCACCACAATTCACCATAGGCCTATAGCTCCGTACGTCAGGACTTTAACACTGGAAATGGCTTGAAGTCAATTTAAAATCTTTATTCTTCATTAAAAAAATTATTTACATGCTATAGATTAATGATGGAATAGTTGGTGATATGGATCTTATATAAAGTTCATGTTTGCAGGCTCAATTATCAACTTAATTAACGATTAATGCCAAATGTTGTGCCAACAGACAATATCAACTGGATAGTTTCTCTGAATACATACAGTACAAATTTCTTATAAAAGGCTCAACTTAACTGCTCATAGCTATTCATAGCTAATTTATCTCTAACTATCCACAACTATTAACATCCATTCCTTTGTACACTGTAATCTCTTTGCCCTTTGTATAAACAATTAGGGTTTTTGCTACTACTTGCTAGCTACATGTATGGATAGGTTTGGATAGGTGTAGGCCGTAGGGTGTGGCTGATGCCCATCAAATGAGAAAATTTTGGAGGAGACACCTGTACCATTTTTTGGTATTGTGGTTTGATATAAGAGACATTCCTGAGAAGTTTCAAGAATATTGAAGAACGTTTAACTTGAGCACAATGCAGTTGAAGTTTGTTCGCGTTTTATTAAAAACCAAAACCGCGGTTTCCCGTAACTTTGTCAATATACATCATACAACAATGAAATATGCACAGTTGGACAGGGCTCAATTAGACCTTCATTTTGAATACCAACTTCAATGGTATCAGATAATTTTAAGCAGTATATAAATTCTTAATTTGACTGCAGTTCAGGTGATTACCTTCAGATTGAGTGCAGCCTGCCAATATCAGTGATTCGACTTGTATTATGATATTTTTTGAAGCAATGACAATGACAATGTTTTGATATTCTTCAATAAAATAAAATAAAAAGTTATTTGGCAGATATTGACAAGGCTTCACAGTTATATGGACATATTTGTGGTTGACCCATACAGAAAATCTGTTAAAACCAACTATGCTCTAGAAATGGTTGGTTTACAGCAGGAAAAAAAAAAAGTTGCTCTTATAAATCATTTCAGTTTCAGGCAAACTGTTTAATAGCCCTATCACTGTTTAATAACTCCATGTGAACTAGTTTCAGTTGTAGTACCTGTTTAATATCATGTGTATTAGACAACAAAATTGTCAGTCCTCATCAATTCTAGGCGTAATTTTGATTAAAAAAGTAAAACAATAAGGACATAGATCAGCTAACCATTTTGATGTTTACACAAACCTTTCTGAGTGCTGAAGCTAAATTTTAAATCAAGGTTAACTGAGGAAAGTTAAATTGATAAACAAAGACTATGCTTCTGTTAATATTATTGTGAATTTATTTGGTTATATCTTAATAAAAACACAAATGTAAGTCCTGTTTTTATTATCTCTGATGTGACTTGTGACCATTTATCACAATTCATTATCAACTCAAATTTGTAAAACAAATAGATGGCTATACATTTATGCACACACAGCCAAGAAGGTATCTGACAGTGTGCTAAATTATAATAAGTTTGGATGGATGAACAATTGAGACTGATTCACGGGTTATAATACATATACTTGGAATAGCAGTTGAGACAGGAGGACGAAGTGGAAAATAGGCCTACATAGGCCTACAGGATCCAGGTGATTATGATCTGGCCAGAGTTGAGCTGAATCCAAGACCTGCTTTATGAAGCTGATACCAAATGAGCTAATTTGGTATCAGCTTCATAATGAGACACATGACAAACGTATAATCTCACTTCTTGTGAATCGTTTGATGCATATTATGTATATAGATCATGGTCTCACTAACCTCATGCCAACTTAATGATAAACTTTTTTCAAAGTTATAATTTTTTATTTAGATATACATGTATCATTGTGTGTCTATATAGATTTTTGGTTGATAATGCGGATTTCAGAAACCTTGTGAGATTAGAGTGAAATTTCATAAAGTGTGACTTTTAACATCAGTGGACATAAGTCATAAAACTGAATCACAATATAATCAAAATTTCATCAAAATGTCAAGATGTTGTCCGTGGCACTTTCTGCCATGCTATATCATCCTGATTACCAACAAAAACTTTGTCTTTATCTTATCTGCAATTTACTTCCTGAACAGGCATGAATTATAACTTTGTTATACCCCGTAATACTGTCAGAGACCATTGAAGTTGGTATTCAAATTGAAGCTCTAATTGAGGGCTGTTCAATCATGTAGATTATATGACTGTAGGATTGATATTGACAAAGTTATACAATACCGCGGTTAGCGCTTTTGAGAATAAATCAAAATTTTTCAACTGAATTGTGCTCAAGTCAAGCATATTCTGATTTCCATGAAACTTTCCAGCAATGTTTATTTGACCAAGACGCAGTACCAAAAAATGGTACAGTGGGATCTGACAACTTTGGGGCACCAGCCACACCCTAGTGTAGGGGAGACCGGGGCAGGTTGTCACAGGGGCAGGTTGTCACACTGTCACAGTGTGTAAAACTTAAACATGCTACTATTTCTATATAAATCGTGCAGGAGCACTGCCATTCTGTATGAATGACAAAAGGGGAGTGACTTCAACATATCTGGTGAATATGTACCTATTTTATTTATTTTATTTCTTTATTGAGCCCCCATATTTGAGGAAATATAATATACAATTACATAACAATGTGTATAACGGTAAAAACAACGAGTAAAAATAGTACACATGGATATTAAAATCAGAGATTGATAGGATCACAGCTAGATTGCTAAAATGACTGAGTGAGTAAATTTAAGAGTACATATTCTGGAGCCCAAGGCTTTATGTAATTATCATGTAATGCCAAATATTTGATAGAATCAGACACACCATTACAATCAAATTGAAATTTAACTTTTTCATATTTATACATACAGTCAAGCGGGCTGAGACCTTGTGAAATAATTTTATCTAATAATGTATTTTTAATAGTTTTACTAGTTAATAAATAATGCGCCAAAAATCTGGCCTGAATTTGCTGTACAGGTGACTCAACATTAAGAGCTCTATTATAGAAACTGGAAGAGTTCTTCTAATAACATCAGCCACATTAGGAATTTCAAGAGCATTCAACAGCTGCGAGTGGTGGTGCCTTTTACTCAGACCCATAACATTTTTAATAATACTACCTTGAGCTGATTTTAAAAGTGAAATATCAGCCTGAGAAAGCGGAATACAATCCATGGCATATAACATTGTTGGACAACAAACGCTTTTCCAAAGATAGGATTTAACAGAAGTGTGTAGACCCGGGTATTGGAACCCGACTGATGCTAACTTATACATACTCCTTCTACTAGCACTTATCCTATTGTTCACATGGCAGGTGTATTTTCCAGCTGAGTTAAACTTGACACCAAGTATCTCCAAATTTGGTTGCATAGAAATTTCATTAGAATTTAGAGTAAATGTGGGAGGATCTTTTAATGGACATTTCCCCACGGTACAGATTTGGGTTTTCTTAAGGCCAAAATTAAACTGCCAATTACTGGCGTAAGCAGTGCACATATCAATAAGTAACTGGAGACCTGGAGCAGTTGAACTCATTACTGTCACATCATCAGCATAGACACATGTATTAACTTTATAATCGAACACTCTAACTCCGGTATTAGCATTATGGAGATTTATCAAAAGATCATTTATAAAGATATTAAAAAGGGCAGGGGATAACAAACTTTCCTGTTTCATACCCTTGGTTACATGAAATGGAGAGCTAATTATATATTATAATTAGCTATATCAATCAAAATCTTGATGTCATATTGGACATTTTGAAAATTCAGAATTCGGGGCAGGTTGTCACACTTTTGGGGCAGGTTGTCACACTCTCGGGGCAGGTTGTCACACTTTTGGTTATGAGCTCGAATGCAGGAAGTGGAACTCTGTAGGGCAAATCTTGACCAAGAAAAGTTATTTTGGACATATGAGGAATCCTTTACTTGCCAAGTGAAGACCTTAACAAACATGCTATTGTGTACAAGAGTGCTGCAAATGAGGGCTTACCAATCAGTAGGAAAGCATTCTGATACGGAGTAGGATTTTACGATTTTTTGGAAAATTTTACATATAAATTTGAAATCGATTTATTTAAACACAATGCAATATCTGCATACATCTTCAGTCATCAATAGCATGTATAAAGCACAAATTTATATTTGTGTTAGTTTTTTTGGTTTAAAAGCCTGGTCCTAATAGGTAACTTCCAGCTCAAAAAAGTGTGACAACCTGCCCGCCTTTTTGTGACAACCTGCCCCGATTGATGACAATTCCAAAAACGGGTTACCAAGGCCGTTGTTATCCAAATTTTCACTATTTGTTCTAATGACGATTTAAAGAAATGTTTATATATGGTAAGAGTACAAACTGTACCTTTTTCAACAACTATTTGATAAAGACTTGCATTGCATGCAAGTTAAAGGTAAAAAATTACTTTTTGTGACAGGAAATTTTTAACAGTCCTTGTACCTACCAGACTCCCTTCCTGGGGTCAAAATTTTTCAAAAAGACTCCAGTGGGTTATAAAAGCAAAAAACAATGATTGGTTGAGTTGTGTGACTCCATAGTTTAGTGCAATAAAAAGTGTGACAACCTGCCCCTGTGACAACCAGCCCCGGTCTCCCCTAGTCTAAATTTGGCTTAATATGGCTATGGATAGATAGCTAAGGCTAGATTCTAAATGTCACTTTCAGAAATTTGTACTGTATCTGCATGTACACAATAACATACAAAATTAATGTCAAAGTACTTTAAAATTGTTTTTTTACACTTTTACAACGACATATGAATTATCCATGATATTGATTTTCAAAAAGCTAACAATAATGATTATTTTTATCAGCTTTGAGTGCATTTCATGAAAGCATCTCAACACACTTTACAATTGTAATCAACTTTTCATAAAATATGCAGTTAAAAATCACATAGTCAAAATAAATATAAATGTATGTCTTCAATAGATCTTCAATTAGTCCTGTAGAATTCTCAGGGTGGTCTGGCTTTATGTCTTGGTGCTTCTTTAGCTGTCCAGGGTGTGTAGTAGTTTTTATAGCTGTCTTTCTAGGTGGCTCTGTCATGAGACACCAACACAAAATGACCGATTTTTCTATTTTCAGAACCATTTTACAACAACAGGAAAATCTAACATGAAATACATCATAAATTGCATTTTTATGGCATTTTCAAAAGTTTACATACCCTCTTGTAATTTTTATACATTTTCAACCCTTGGGATCACTAACTTATTGCAGAATTTTACTACAGTATTTCAGAAGTCTCTAAATGACATCAACAGTGATTTCAGTCATTTCTGCATTACAGAATTTCTGTAAATCCACCTTCATTGTTGGTCTCCAATAGGGCATGGTCCGTCTTGGATTAACCCATAATTTGTCAATAATATTCCAGTCTGGAGGGTGCTAAACCCCTCCAGGACCCTTTTGCAGCTTGTGTGGCCCTGCCATTACACATCAGCTATTGTATTGTTAAACAAGGATGAGGCCATGTAATAGGAGTATCAGACAAGTCATCAACCAATGCACCATTTGCAACAGGAGCTGAGCTACAAAGCAAAATGTCACCGTGACGGACGTACTCACACAATGTCCGACACGATGACTTTTTGAAATAGCTCGGCTCCTGTTTCACTCGGTGCTTTGGTTGATGACTTGTCCGATACCCCTATTATCTGGCCTCATGCCAAAATAACAATGAAATAGCAGAAATGTAATGGTAGGGCTGCACAAGCTGCTAAAGTGTAAAATCTGTAAATCTGACTTTACGGAATTGCCCACCTGCCTATAGCACGGTGATATACTGTATCACTTACATGTATGTGTTTATGTTTTTACCTCAGCTGCAAAAGTGTCCTGAAATATCTATAACTTTGACAACTGCCACATAAACTGCTGGCTTTTTTTGACAGTCCAGAAGCGTAGGTCATCAAAATGACCTCTCATGCATTGGGTTCCACTTACACAACCCAACTCAAAGTCATTCTGGATGCTTGTAGATTGCTGTACTGTAGACTTGGTATGCCTATCTGGGACGCACCCATTGATGTAGACCTCGACACCTGAATCGGAAGCATATGTAATTCCAATGTGGTACCACCTGCCATAGAGAATGAAATGCATGGAGAATATGTGGATGTGGCTCCCATTCTTGATCAACACCTCGGGAACAAACTCGCCAAGAGTGCGGAACCGCATGTGAAATACCGTTGATTGCATCAAGTAAGCCCAGCCCTCAATTTGAGACTCAATATTGAACCACAATGACAACGTCACTCCATTCGGGCAAAGACCAAGGTTTCCCAGACAGTCGTTGTTGTGATTCCCAAGTCTGATGTGATTGTTGTCAGATACTCCAACATTAGGCAGGAATACAGCACTGCCAATTTTGCCAACAGTTGTGTTTGGACCTGAAAAAGAAAGCGCAAACATGCAGTCAGCTCAGGTGGTAATACTCACAGAGCCTTACAGATTGGCTGCCTCGCATCAAAGATCATTTTATCAAATACATGTAATAATTGAATTCTGTGCGACAGACACAAACTACCAGCTTCTTTTTTGCTTCAAATAACTGCAGGGGGTTACTTGAAGTGCCATAACAATTTTGAAGACAACTTCTTATGACAGGGGCTTCTTTTGCATTACTGCTATTCCTATGATGACTACCAGCTTTAGTACAATACTCATTTGAAAAGAAATTGTATACTGCAATTAACACAATTTTTCAACTTGGGTAAAAGGCTGGTTTTTCCATACTTTCTTTTGAGAAATGCAAATATGCATGTGAAAGTTCTTAATTGCAATAACTCCAACTTGCAATGACTTGCAAGGCAATTTTAACGAGAAAAATTAATGTTTTGGCCAACTCCACCATGCATGATTCAACTAACCCCGTCACACCAACACAAAATTGCTAATATTCAGTCTTATCAAATGCACATAAACTGAAGCTTCTGGATATGAATGAGGAATGGATTTGCTAATTTGGAATCAGGCCTAGTTCACTTCAAATAGCCCCGATCTCCACAGGGGCAGTTGCCTGTCAGTTGCTGCATGTGAATTCTGGCAGAGTTCACTGCCTGTGGTAGCTCACCGCTGTTGTCTCTTGTGCAAGTTTAGAGAATACAATCTTTTAATAAATGTTAAGTATGAACTCTGTTTGCAGAGTAGCTTGATAGCATATTTGCATTGAGAGCCATGGATGTGATTTGAAACCACATTGAGCATCATAGGCTGATTAATCTGCAGTTTAAAATTTCGCACAATAATAAGTAGAGAAAGGAAAAAGCAATTTATGAAAAGCTCAATGAAATATAAAGAAAGAAATCAAACAATTATTGACCTGGTGTTCCATGGACAGTGGCTCCTGTGCCAAGGGCAGGGATGACTCCTCCAGATACGGAATCCATCGGGACATGGATCAACAAATCTGAAAGCAAATTATCATTATTAGAAATAAATAGTCAAAGAGAGGTAGGGATGACTCCTCCAGATAATGGAGTCAATTGAGACATGGATCAACAAATCTGGAATCCATCGTGACATGGATCAACAAATCTGAAAGCAAATTATCATCATGAGACATTTGTAGTAAAAGAGAGGCAGGGATGACTCCTCCGGATATGTAATCCATCGGGATGTGGATCAACAAATCTGGAAAATAAATAAATCTTATCTTGAAACAGAAATAGTAAATATGTGGCAGGGATGGCTTCACTAGATATTGAGTCCATTGGGATATAGATCAACAAATCTCAGTCATGATGCAATTTAAATAGTAAACATGCTGCAGGCATGAGTCCTCCAGATACAGTACAACTCAAAATAAAGTAGACTACCCCAGCAGGAAGGAAGAATCAGCCACTACTCAACCCTTTCACACCTTTTGGCTCCCTCCAAGTCATTTCCTCCCTTGACCTACTTTAAACTACCTTTTAAAATTTTATTAAATACACTTTTAGCCAATACAAATTCAAATTCTATCACAACCATTGTATTTGATTTCTTTCAGTAATTGTGGGGAGATTTGGGGTGTAGAGGAGAAAGAGGGCAAGATAGGTAAACACAGGACTTCTGACAGAACGTTAATTTTTCTTACTTTATTTTGGGGTGTAGAGGAGAAAGAGGGCAAAATACACACAGGACTTCTGACATAACATTTTCTTACTTTACATTGGGGTGTAGAGGAGAAAGAGGGCAAAATAGGTAAACACAGGACTTCTGATAGAACATTAATTTTTCTTACTTTATTTTGGGGTGTAGAGGAGAAAGAGGGCAAAATACACACAGGACTTCTGACATAAAATTTTCTAACTTCATTTTGAGTTGTACTGTACGGAACTCATAGTGATATGGATAAACAAGTTTAAAGTTTTAGCAATAGTTGAGAAGAACTGGCTTGAGGTTTGGATTGGCATTGGTGATATTACAGTCCTCGTCATACTTACATGTAATCCCAAGTTCTTTTCTATTCTGTTGAATTGTGATGTCAGAGATGACTCTATTCTAGCATTGCAATATATGTAAATTAACTACAAGCTGTGATGTCATTTCAAACTGGGTCAGATTCCCCAGCTTCTAGCACATGTTGATCCTCCTGAACTGAGCGTCACAGTTTCAACACAGTTTCAGAGTAAGAATTTTATCAGGGATAGCCCCTACAACCACATCATCACAGCTTGATAGCCAATGGACTGACAGTAAACTATGCATCACAGTTCAAGCATTGATATATTGAAGGAAGCATTACACGTACATTTGTGATCCCAATGATTTATCACAGCAATCACCAGTCTAATCCTACTAAATGGCAGCTTTGTGAGTATTCACGATAGACAAGTATTATAATCTTACAGAGTTGTTTGATTAATCTACAAACTTGCTAACTTACACCTTTAAACTTTGATGTGAGTTGGTATAAACACAAGGCTTATGTTATGCATATTTGTTCAGGCAGCCCATTGGCTAAGAGGTCGTGATGTCAAACTTGTATGGGTTTTCCCAGACCCAATTTTCACTCTGACACTGAATTGAAACTGTGATGCTCAGTTTGGTGGATTCACATTGGCTAGGATTTGGGGAATCTGACCGAGTTTAAAATTACATCACAGCTTGAAGTTAATTTAAATATATTGCAATGCTAGAATAGTGTCATATCTGACATCACAGTTCAACAGCATAGAAAAGAACTTAAGATTCCACGTAAGTATGTCGAGGACTGTAAAATCTTGATTGTTGATAAAACAAACAATATCCTGAGCCAGAAATTTTCAATGCCTTTTTATGCTGTGAAATTGTTGAAGCAAATGGTGGTAAGATTGGTGTTCCCATCATTGCTAAATTAGAGTCACTAGGGGACCAATGTCATTCAGAATTTTTTGCAGCTGTATGCTATAAAACTATTCAAAAATATAGGCTGCATTTTCACAAATACATCCCAACGGCTTTTTTTACATTGTATCCATAATATTTCTTTATTGTTAAATATTTTCTAATGTTCTTTAATTTCAAATTTATCAAACTCTATTTTGTTGAAAAAATGGCTAATTAAAAATAAGCGGTCAGCTCAGTAGTTCACAGTGCAGTCACTAAATATATTAGTATCTAAATAATGGTAATTTTACTGATTTAAGACAAGTATTGTGGGTGAGGAATAATATTTCTGATTGTTCGCAATGGTCTCCCTGTGGAAAATCGATGAAATTATGGTATAATCAATTAATTCATCAGTTTCTTTTAGAGTGTTCTCTGCAATATTATTTTGAATAAAAGTTTTTTCTCCTAAAATATCTGGACCAAATACTGCATTATTAATGCAAAATGGCTATATAGTTTGCCGCAGTTGTTTTCGCATTGTGCAAGTATTCTCACAAAACCTCATGATAACTGGTTATAAAATTTGCATAGTCTGAGTTTGCATTTAAATACATATTGTACACAAAAGTCAGATATTGATTGTTTTGGTCATAGATGATGATTGGAAATATGATCACAAGCTCTATCTGTAATAGCACCAGGGTTCACCAAACTTGATTTCTTACCTTCCTGAAAATCTGCAGACACTGCATAGATGTCATAATCTGAGTTTAGATATGACGGACCAGTACTTGGTGTACATTGGAAGCACAACTCGCACTTGGAATCAGAATAGGCAAACCCAATGCACATCTTGTCTGATTGGGTGCACAGCATGGAACAGCTCCACCTCTGTCGTGATGAGGACCCAAAGACTTCTATCTCCTTTGCAGTTGATGCGCAATTAATATTATTTGTAGAGGTGTAGAATTGGGCATTTGACTTTTCTGCAGTTGCAGTCGGGCTGTAGGATGTTGCAATCAAAATCAGAAGAGCAAAAGAAGCCGAAGAAACCATGGTTGCTGACTGATGTTCTGGAAATTCACAAAGACGGATATTTTGAGAAAGACAAAATAATTATGATCTTTGTGACTGGAGATAGCAGGGTAAATCACAAAATTACTAGTACGCTGCTCTACATTACAGGGTGGGGACCCAAAACTTGCACTAATGAAGATTTATTTGAAAAATATCTAAAAAACAGTAAGATTTCACAACAGGTAGCTTGGCACACCCAAAGTAGACATAGAAGACAATGTTTTCGTTCTATTCGGCAACCATTATTATAATTACACACTGCACACGGTAGTGGCAAAATTGTTCTTACAGAAAAGCTGAATTTTTCTGGCATTATTTTTTCCATCAGTGGCAATGACTCCTAGTACCAGAATTTGGGCTCGATATTTTTTCCTGAACATCTCTTGGACCTCAGCTGTTGATCCAGCCAGGCAGTTATCATTTCTCCTATTGACAACAACATCTACAGTGAAGTTTTTCTCATGCGGGATACACAAAAATTGTTTTGCTGAGATCTTATGTATTTCCTAATTTTTCTGCATCTTTTAAGTCTACTTTGTTTCTTCGCTGCTGTCAGGAGATGCCTTGTGGTCCTGGCACTCAAATTCAAGCCTAAGTTTACCCATGCATCTTTTCTCATTGTTTTGGTATCAACATTCATCTCTCCAGCCAGCCTCTGCATTGAATTTGGGGGTCCACTGCAATTTTGGCCTCACTTCCTTAATAAAATCAGGACATCATTTCTTATTGGCTTTACCACTGCCTGGCCTTCTCTGGACACCTTTTTGCTGCCTCATTACCTTCTTAATATTAAATACCGTCTGTGAGCGCAGTTAAACAATATCGAAATTCTCCTGGGAGCAAGTTCTGCACACAGCAAATCAGAGACTCTCCGCCTTTTCTCTCTCTGTGAAGCCATTTTTGCTCAGAATGAATTAATATTTGAGTATAACACACTTAAGACATAGCTGATTATTGGCTAATACGTTTCATTGCAGTCCATTGAACTGTTTAATGGCTATCTGCTATACAAATCAATGCAAGTTTCGGGTCCCCACCCTGTACATTAGTGCGACACTTAACAGCTTCTTGATGCTCAGGTTCTTATTTTGATCATAGGGAAATTGACTAATATCTAACTATGTATGTAAGTATAGATCTATCTGTCATTCGATCAATTGATCTATCGAGATATCTATGAATCTCATTCATATCAATTTGTCTTTCCACAACTGTCACAATGCAATTTGAAAACAGAGCTACTTACGTTTACAGTTGAGTTGCCAATTTTCTCTAAAGAAGATACTTGTGGCAAAACAATTCACATGTAATAAGCTTCTTCTTAATAATGATATTTTAAACAACAGTACGATAATTATTAATAATGTCAGTCTATATTGCTGTATTTGATGACATCTTGTCTGAATGTTGGTAACCAGGGGAAAATATAGTTTTTGCTGAAGGTGATTCGGTGTAATGGTCAAAACAGCCAAAACAAAAGGTTACTGATCTGGCAAAGCATTACTACTGCAAATTGATTTGTCTTACTTATCAATGAATATTTCAGCAAACTTCTCTTTCTAAGAACCATAGAAGCCTACTACATTGTCTGCAACTCTGTATTAATCATGTAAAGAGAAATATTCTGGTATATCTGGCGGTACGTTGGTTGTCCTATCTGAATTTGTCATTAACAAACGCCTTCCTGTAATATTTTGCCTTTATATATATTAAGACAAAAATGACGGTGGAACATTCTTTTGGTGTTAATTAGTATGTTGCATGTCATGTCCGCTTAGCGAATGTCATCATAATCCACCACATGTCAGGACTTTAACACTGGAAATGGCTAGAAGTCAATTTAAAATCTTTATTCTTCATTCAAAAAATATTTACATATAATAAATTAATGACAGAATAGTTGGTGATATGAATCTTAGATAAACTTTATGTTTGTAGGCTCAATTATCAACTTAATAAACGATTAATGCCATAGTGCCAACAGACAATATCGAGTGGATAGTGACTCTGAATACATACAGCACAAATTTCTAAATATGGCACTACTTAACTGCTCATAGCTATTCATAGCTAATTTATCTTTAACGATCCGCTGCTATTCACATCCATCCCTTTGTACACTTTAATCTCATTGCCCCTTTTTAAAAAATTGGGGTTGTTGCTAGCTATGAATAGATTGGGATAGGTGTAGCTAAGTTTGGCTTAATATGGCTATATTGATAGATAGCTAAGATTCTAAAGGCCAATTTGAGAAATTTGTACTGTATCTACATATACAAAATAACATACAAAATTAATGTCAAAGTACTTTAAAAATGTCTTTTTACACTTTTACAACGACATATGAATTATCCATGATATTGATTTTCAAAAAGCTAACAATAATGATTATGTTTATCAGCTTTCAGTGCAATACATGAAAATCATGTCAACACACTTTTACAATTGTAATCAATTTTCTTAAAATATACAGTTAAAAATTTATTAAAACCACATAGTCAAAAATAAATATAAAATGTATGTCTTCAATAGATCTTAAATTAGTCCTGTAAAATTCTCAGGGTGGTCTGGCTTTATGTTTTGGTGCTTCTTTTGCTGTCCAGGGCGTGTAGCAGTTCTTATAGCTGTCTTTCTAGGTGGCTTTGTCATGAGACACGTGTCTCATGAGGCAACCTTATCTAAATAATTCTGCCCAAAAGATTACAAACCCCAATACAAAAAGACTGATTTTTCTATTTCCAGAACTATTTTTACAAAAACAGGAAAATCTAACATGAAATGCTAAGCCCTGCATGTGGATGAACACTTCTGAATCATTGAATCTTCTCTAGCAATGAAATTCCTTGACAATTTTTATTAATTGCATTTTATGGCATTTTCAAAAGTTCACATACTCTCTTGTAATATTATATATTTTCCCCCTTGGGATCACTAACTGATTTCAGGATTTTACTGCAGTATTTCAAAGTCTTCATACTATTTCTGTCCTTTCTGCAGCACTGAATTTCTGTAAATCCACCTTCATTGTTGGTCTCCAATAGGGCATGGTCCGTCTTGGATTAACCCGTAATTTGTCAATAATATTCCAGTCTGGAGGGTGCTAAACCCCTCCAGGACCCTTTTGCAGCTTGTGTGGCCCTGCCATTACACCTCAGTTATTGCATTGTTAAACAAGGATGAGGCCATGTAATAGGAGTATCAGACAAGCCATCGACCAATGCACCATTTGCAACAGGAGCTGAGCCACAAAGCAAAATGTCACAGTGGCAGACGTACTCACACAATGTATACATAGCCTGCATGTACGTCCAACACTATGACTTTTTGAAATGGCTCAGCTCCTGTTTCACTTTGGTTGATGGCTTGTCTGATACCCCTATTACCTGGCCTCATGCCAGAATAACAATGAAATAGCAGAGGTTTAATGGTACGGCGAAACAAGCTGCTAAAGTGTCAAATCTGTAAATCTTACTATACGGAATTGCCCACCTGCTTAATTTTTTTACCTCAGCTGCAAAAGTGTCCCTGAAATATCTATAACTTTGACAACCACCACATAAACTGCTGGCTTTTTTTGACAGTCCAGAAGCTTAGGTCGTCAAAATGACCTCTCGTGCATTTGGTTCCGCCATCGCAACCCAGCTCAAAGTCATTCCTGACGCCTGAAGATTCCTGTACTGTAGACTTGGTATACCCATCTGGGAAGCACCCCTTGATGTAGACCTCACTGCCTGAATCAGGAGCATATGTAATTCCAATGTGGTGCCAACTGCCATAGGGGGTCAACCGCATGGTTAATTTGTGGGTGTTGCTCCCATTCTTGATAAACACCATGCCAATAGTGCGGAACTGCACGTGAAATACTGTTGATTGCATCACGTGTGCAAAGAAGCCATTGTTAGACTCAATTTTGAACCACAATGACAACGTCACTCCATTCGGGCAAAGACCAAGGTTTCCCAGACAGTCGTTGTTGTGATTCCCAAGTCTGATGTGATTGATGTCAGATACTCCAACATTAGGCAGGAATACAGCACTGCCAATTTTGCAAACAGTTGTGTTTGGACCTGCAAAAGAAAGCGCAAACATGCAGTCAGCTCAGGTGGTAATACTCACAAAGATTGGCTGCCTTGCATTAAAGATCATTTCATTAAATACATGTAGGGGAACGAGGGGCAAAACAGAGCGGCGGCGCAAAATGGTTTTTTAAGTTTTCTCGGAACGTTTTGACCTGCCTTCTAATTTTTCGGTTGGAAAATAAAATAGGATGCATGACCAACTTTTCCTGAGAGTTCCGTTGATGAGAACGTTACAGATTTTCAGATTCAGATTCAGATTCGTTTATTTTTCCCATATATATATAATTTACAATATTTATCAACTATTTGCTTTTAATTATTGTAGTAAAGCGGGAAGGGAGACCTCTCAAAGACTTGTTTGTCGCTGCAGAGAGGCCACCCCTTTATTTATATAAAGGCATATATATATATACGGAAAAAAATTATTGCTGAATATACTATTATTTCAGATTCAGTGTATGCTGTATATATAAAAGGAGAAGGTCACAATGCAAATTTTTTTTAATTCATTAGAAAAATAATTATAATTTTGAATTTGAAATTTAGCGGATTTCATCAGAAGACAAAAGAACAGGACACCAGGGGACACTGACGACCACATATGTAACAATTTTCAATTATGCAAACAGTCTCATAGGATTCAATTATCTTATTCTTGATATATAATTTGTACCCAAAGAAGCTGTGGGTACTGATTTTTGCCTTAAAATTTGGATCCATGTTGTTAAATACAAAAGGAAAATGATACCTTATTGCCTGCTTTGCAAAATCATGTCTCACAGCAGGAAGACGAAGCATCTCTCTCTGTCGTGTGAAATGAGTATGAGTAGTATCCTCTTGAAGTTCATAGAAGTACTGAGGTAATTGTTTGTTCACAAACTTATAGCAAAACTTGTATGCAGCTATGTTAATTTAAAGTTTTTGATCAATTTTCTTTAAAAAATCATAATTTTTGGAAATGGTGTAATACCTCCAATGACGTTCCCAGCCAAATAATTCATAGTCAGTGTTATTAGAGGACTACTAAGCTTGCGTATTAAGCAAAAAGATGTAGTCTGGTGCTTAGTCATGTGTAAGTAGGTCATTAATAATCTACCCTGCATGGTTGGGGCAAGATGGAGTCCTCCTGCCGGGGGAAAATTGGAAGCACAAAAAAGCAATCCAAGCCTAGAAAAGGTTGAAGCTTGATATTGGGTCAATTCAACCATGAGATTTGAGACATTTAATACACTTTCTGGTCATGTAACAGGCAAAATTTGAAAAAAATCACAAGAGATTTGTGGATCTAATCCATGTCATCAGTGATACCTTGAGGATTTAGGTTTAGTGGTAAAATCCTGTATTGTTGAAACTGAAACGAATGTAACTGCCTTTCAAAAAGCATAGTCAAATCCAATACCAGTTTAAATTGTTAAATTATTAAGAAAACTCGGAAACCAGAGTTATGTGAATATTCATAAAAATGTCACATTTCCACAAAATTTAACTAATTTTGTTTCTTTTGTAACCCACCTTTATAAAAAAGACCTTATCACATTTGTTGAGAATGGCCCTGCCCTAGACCAATCAGATGCAAGTTAGTTGCCGGGTATGGTAATTAGAAATCAGAAGAGGCTGGTCTTTGAGAGTCTATAGCTAGCTGTGACTGCCCAATTGTCTCCTGTAAGCAAATAGGTTCTTTTGTTCACAGATAACTCCTCCCGTGGGAATGTCTCAAAAGTGACTGATTACTGGCCATCCAATGAAAATGTTTTGATTTCAAATTTTCCAATGGATTATGAAAATATGTTATTCTTTACAGTCTGGCCTGAGTCTATTTCCCTGAGTGTTGTAACCTAATGTTTATGGTTAAATAATTTGTCAAATAATTACTTGCATCACTTCCCAGCTATAATTGCATCCTGTATTGAGATGTTGATTTCATAATTTATTGCTATGTTTACTCTTAGTATTCTGCAATATTTTCACATTGCAATGACATGAATTAATGCATTTTTGTTTGTCAACATGCTTTTTAGTTAGGCTATTATCAAAACAGCTGATTTATTGCAGAACTTCTGCAACTTTATTTCTTCCCATTTTGCCCCATATGAAATTCCATTTTGCCCCAAGCATGGGGCAAAACGGGATAAAGTTGCATTTTTGAAAATAGGGAAAAATTTAAATTGGAACTATTAAAAAAGCACTTTTCTGTGTTTGAGCAAGTGGTATAGGTACTTCTTCATGGATCAGACCTTATTTGGCATTCGCATGAAATACCACCTTCGTGCAGCAAGCCTTCGAAGTTAGGCGGCCCATTTGGCCCCTCGTTACCCTAATTATTGAATTCTGTGTTACAGACGCAAACTACCTTCTTATTTTTCAAATAACTGCGGCCTCGGGGTTACTTGAAGCGCCATAAAAATGTTGAAGACAACTTCTTATAACAGGGGCTTCTTTTGCATGATTGCTATCCTTATGAGGACTACCAGCTTTAGTACAATACTCATTTGAAAATAAATTGTATGCTGTAATTAACACAATTTTTTCAACTTGGGTGATAAAGCTGGTTTTTCCATATTTTCTTTTCAGAAATGCCAATATGCATGTGGTAGTTCTTAATTGCAATAACTCCAACTTGCAATGACTTGCAAGGCAATTTGAACGAGAAAAATAAAATGTTTTGGCCAACTCCAGCATGCGTGATTAGACTAACCCCGTCACACCAACACAAAATTGCTGATATTCAGTCTCATCAAATGCACATCAACTGAAGCTTCCAGATGTGAATTAGGAATGGGTTTGCTAATTTGGAATCAGGGTTAGTTCACCCGGATGCAAATCTTTACTATACAGTAACTCCAATCAAAATACGAGCAAACAAGTTAATTGGACACCCAAAAAAAGCTTTCTTGCCTACAGAATTATAATTTAGGAAATTGGGATTATTAAGGTTATGATATCTGTGTCAATAAACAAAGCATCTAACAAAAGTATCAATTTAGTGAAAAAAGAAAAGAAAAAAAAAGTTGATTTTAGGCAGGTTTCATATAACACCGCGCTTCAAATAGCCCCGGTCTCCACAGGGACATGTCGTTGCATGTCAGTTGCTGCATGTGAATTCTGGCAGAGTTCACTGCCTGTGGCAGCTCACAGCTGTTGTCTCTTGTGAATGTTTAGAGAGTACAATCTCTTAATAAATGTTTAGTATGAACTCTGTTTGCAGAGCAGCTTGATAGCATATTTGCATTGAGAGCCTTGGATGAGAGTTCAAACCACATTGAGCGTCATAAGCTGGCTAATCTGGAGCATACAATTTCACGCATTAATTAATTATAAAAAGGTAAAAGCAATTCACGAAAAGCTCTATGAAATATAAAGAAAGAATTCAAACAATTATTGACCTGGTGTTCCATGGACAGTAGCTGTTGTGCCAACAGCAGGGATGACTCCTCCAGATATGGAATCCATTGGGATGTGGATCAGCAAATCTGGAAAAAAAAATCTCATCATGAGACGGAAATAGTAAATAAAGCTTATTATATAAGGCAGGGATGGCTTCACTGGATATGGAGTCCATTTGGACATAGATCAACAAATCTGAGTCATCATGTGACTTAAATAGAAAACATGCTGCAGGAGTGACTCATTGTGATGTGGATCGCAGGCCAATGGTCACATATTTATAAATATATACCTATACGAGGGGCGTTCAGAAAGTTCGAGGCTTTTTTTTATATGGACACTTATGTTCAATCTAGAACTATGAAATTATCACAGGGTAAAATTCAGCATATTTGGAATGAATTCCCAAAATTTCAGACAATTTGGAGATTTCTAAGTCATTCTGTGGTTGCCATGGAAACTGAAAGTTCAGCTGGTCGGGGCAAGTGATACTGAAATCCAGAAAGCCAACAAATTGTGACTGTGAGAGACTTCTCTCTATCACATGTATTAGTGAGATTGTAAATATTTGACTCAAGAAATATGATATTAGGTTGTAAATATACTTTCAAGCACACTAAATGTGTGTATTCTGACACTGAACTCATGTAGGAAAGCACTCCTGCATGCCAGATTTAGCAAGGGAAATTCCGGCGGCAGGGGTGTTTCCCTGGCTACATAAGGACTTGTGAAAGCATGGATTCACTGGTATGAACAAGAAACAAAATAGCAACATCATCCATCCCAGCTATTCCTGTGACATGTTGCTTTACATAAGCCCTGGTTTTTCATTACTTAAGTCCATGGGGGCCAAAGTTTCAGGCACTAGGAGAAAACGCTTTGGATGACCGAAATGCTTTCACAGAACTTTGTTTTGAGGACTTCAAGGATCATTTATTTCAATGGGTCAGGTCTATGAATTAATGCTTTTGGTGAGCTTGGAAGTATTTTTAAAGGCTAATTTTATATTTGTTTTATCAAATATGGTCAAACTCACTGATACAAGTGATATAGAGAAGTCTCTTACTGCCAAAATGTATCGGCTTTCTTGATTTCAGTATTACCTGCCCCGACCAGCTGAACTTTCGGTTTCCATGGTAACCACAGAATGACTTAGAAATGTCCAAATTGTCCAAAATTTTGGGAATCCATTCCAAATATGCTGAATTTTATCCTGTGAAAATTTCATATTTCTAGATTAAAAATAAGTGTCCATATAAAAAAAAGCCTCGAACTTTCTGAACGCCCCTCGTATGTCTTTCTTACTCTTAATGATATAATCAAGGTGTGCATGCCAAGCACCCTCTATTGGAAAGCAAAGGCATAAACTTGAGTTGGCAAACATGTACAGTACCTCATTAGGGAATTCCCTTGACATCCAATCAGAACTCAAGAATTGGGAATAACCCTAAACTCCTGGCTGGATATTCCCATTTCTTGAGTTCTGATTGTCTGTCAAGGAAATTCCTTTTTCAAATCTTTTATTGGCTACTCGCTAGGGGGCACAATTGCTGATATTAAGATCTTGATTGTTGATAAAGCAAACAATATCCTGAGCCGGAAATGTTCAGTGCTTTGTTTCAGCTGGATAATTGTAAGAGCAAATGGTAGTAAGATTTGGTGTTCCAGTCATTGGTAAATTAGTGTCACGGGGAGACCAATGTCATTCAGGAATTTATATAACTGTTTGCCCAAAACAATCAAAAATATTTAGGCTGCATTTTAACAAATGTGTCTCAATGGCATTATTTACATTGCATTCACAATGTTTCTCTTTACTGTTGACTGTTTTTTTTTTTTAATGTTCTTCAATCTCAAACTTCATTTGGTGGAAATCAACTAATTATCTATTATTTACTGTCAGCTGTAGTTCACACTGCAGTCACCAAACATGTTAGCACCTCAATATTGAATACTTGACTGATTTATGACATCAAATGTTGGTCATGTATTGCGGGAGATGAATAATAATTTCTGGTTGCTGGCGATGGTCTCCCTGTGGAGATCCATTAAATTATAATGTAATCAATTAATTTACAAGTTTGTTTTGCAGTATTCTCTGGAAATATCTGTATAATATAATCAATTAATTGCCCATCAGCAGACCTCAAAATTATCGATATTTGCAAGTCTCGCAATTATGGCCAACTTTTTCAATCAAATAACCCTTATTTTAGTATGTCTAGAATGCCCTATCCAGTCCAAATATTCTTTTGCACTTACAAGGTTTAGTAGCAGGTCAGCATAGGTATTACATAGGTCAATTATCAGGCATTTTTCAATAAAAACAGGCACATATTTCACCAACTATGAATAATAAATCAAAAATAACTCCCATATATTACTTTACCATGCCATCTTTATCATATACAAAAAAAAACGCCAAAAAATATTCACTTCTCTGAAAGATCTGGGAAATAGACAAATTTTGCAGTTGCGTGAATGAGCAATTACATTATAAACTTCAAAGGCCTTGTGCCACCTCTAAAATTAATTTATATTAACCGATTTGGCTCAAATATTGAATTAGTTTGTTTTACTTATGTGGTCATCAATTTCTACTTTCAAATTGGGGGTTTTAGGTGGTTTGATTTTTCCCATTGAAATGTGGACCACCCTATGATCTAGATAAGGCCTTAAGGAACCCTAAAAGTTTCATTATTCAACTTTTAAAAAGGTTCCAATAGCAAACAAAAGCAACACATGTATGGACAATCCACCTGCACTGAAGTCTCCCACAATGGAACCCCTTTCTCTCAAATTGCGAGCATGGGGCTCCATGATAGGGCCCTCCCACCGGTATTGAACCTTTCAATTTAGTTGAACCTTTAACAAAATTTTCAGCTTTTGGTTCTTTATATATACTGGTAACAAGAACTTTTTGCGTTAAGAGTGTATCTGCACCAGTGACCAGCGTTCACCAAACTGATTGCTTACCTTCTTGAAGATCTGCAGATGCTGCATAGATGTCATAATCTGAGTTGAGATATGACGGACCAGTACTTGGTGTACATTGGAAGCACAACTCGCACCTGGAATCAGAATAGGCAAACCCAATGCACATCTTGTCTGATTGGGTGCACAGCATGGAACAGCTCCATCTCTGTCGTGATGAGGACCCAAAGACTTCTATCTCCTTTGCAGTTGATGCGCAATTAATATTATTTGTAGAGGTGTAGAATTTGGCATTTGACTTTTCTGCATCTGCATTGATTGTTGCAATCAAACTCAGAAGAGTAAAAGAAGCCAAAGAAACCATGGTTGCTGACTGATGTTAACACAGTCCTGTGGGATATGACCCTTTTCCTGAAAGGTCGCATAAGTCTGACTTAGCAATTGGGTCAATTTTCCTGCGATTTGGACAAATCGTTTTACTCGGTATTACACAGGGTAATACCAAATTATACTCAAATGATTTTTTACAATCATGAGGTTTTCCGAAACATTGCATGGTGCAATATCTGAAGAAATTTCAACTTGGTATGGCACTGATTTACCGAAATCACATTATTCCAGCATCTTGCAAAGAATGTGAAAAAAAAAAAACAATATAATTTGGTGTAGCAGTGATTTGCCCAAATCACTGAATTTCTAGTATCTTGCTACATGAGTGTGGATATTTGTTCAAATTGCTGCATTGCAAAGCACAACGTTTTCGGCAATGTTCTTAGCAAACTGGAAAAAATGAAATTATGATCGATGGATGGATGGATGATTGGGGCTTAACATCCTGTATTTTTGCACTTGGTAGGCTAATTAGGACAGGAAGAGGGCACGGCAATGAGGTGACGGATGATTGAAACAGCCATCCAACATAGGCCCAGGTGACGCGGCAAGAGCTGGATTCAAACCCTAGACCCAGCTATTGGTATCCCAGCATGCTACCAATAGACCAACCCTCCCCATAATGAAGGGATAGATAAATAGATAGATATCGTAAGTGCAGCCCTCTAAGCCCAGTTCTGGTTGCTCAAGCCCTGGGGTTGATTGATGACATGGGAGAGAGAGCGGGAGTCCTCAACATGTTGCACATTTACCCCGTGGGAGGGATCTTTTACTTGCCCAGCATAGACACTGATACAAGGGGCCGCCAATTTAACGTCTCATCCGAACGACATCCAGCTGGGATTTTGCTCATGATGGTCCACTGAAAATTTTGGGCTCCCAACTGGGGTTCAAACCCATGCAGGAAAAGACCTTCAGCGGAGCAGGTGGGAACCTTAACCACTTGGCCACCAGCTGCTGTTGTGATGAAAACACAATGAAAAGCATAGTGAAGAGCTAAGTCCTATTCTTTTTGTGGCAGAAAAGTTGGATGGGATGTGATGATATGCTGTCTGAAAAACCGCCTCAGAAGCTGCCTGCTCTGAGCGCCCTGCAAGTCCAATTTAGAACTCGGGTCCTCATTCCTACTCTTGTAATGTGAAAGGGGTGTAAGACTTGGTTGAAATAAGACTTGATCTGCCCAAAGAAATGGGTAAAACACAAGGTTATCATGCAGCACCAAAAAGGCAAACCATGTTGCATGAACCACTTTTTGTAAATGCCTATAGTGTTCACTCTTCACCCTTCAATAGTGATGTGCACAAAATGATTATTGCAAATCAGCCAATGATAAAAAGAGCACAACTCACCACAGTCTCCCCTTTTGTCAATTGCTATGACATCATAAATATTAAATTTGCTACTTCACCCCTTGCAATTAAAAAAAAAAAAGAGTGACGCCTCTGTTTGGCAATCTGCAGATTCTTGTTTCCGGGACAATCACTAACTTCATACATGAAACTTCACATTGTTTATGAAACCAGTTATATGCAGAGTAAGTTTTCTCCTTATATATCCCTGTCAATGAAGACTTAATGATGAACTACTTGGTGAAAATGAATATATAGAAAATATCAAGATTTTGCTCCATGGTTCTATAATACCACTAAAGAGACCAACTGAGAAACACTGTTTTGCTCTGTTACTTGGAATTGACATAATACCTATATCTATTCTTGATGACAACAGTTTATGCTAGGATTAGAGCACAATAATTATAATCATAGTTTGTTTTTAACAGTTTTCAATCTAACAATTGAGCAGGTGTGTCCTATAAACTTAAATCAAACTTTGCAGTATAGTATCAAAATTACAAGACACAGTTTCAAGTGTTGAAACTGAAGGCTAGCTTATTGGAATTATTCATAAATTATAAGGTAAATACATACATTTTTTTATTAATTCATAAAATATATATATATATATAATATATATATATATAGAAAAAGACAAATTTCATATCAATTTTGTCATTTATAGGATGTAAGATTAGGTGAAATCAGAACAATCAACAAATTATGATGAAGCTTAATAATAATATGGCTGACAAATTAAGTGGATTCTTACTGTCCTTTTGAATTTATGATTTTACTAAAAAAGAAAAACATAAGAAATATTTTTCAGTTTGTAGAGGGATGATCAGTGTTTTATATCCATTTTTTTGCTATCATCCTAGTTGTGCCTTTTAGGAGTCTAATCCACATGGCATTAAAACTTTTCTCACAATTATTGAAAATTATGAAAAAATATATTTGTGTATTGGGCAGTAATGTTAAAACTATAGTATGTATATATATTTTGTTTTGGAACGTTATTGTATCTATCATCATAGTTGTGCTTTTTTAGGAGTGTCATCCACATAAAATTAATACTTTTCTCACAATTATTGAAAAATCCAAAAAATTATTATTTCAATACCAAAGATATGCCTTTTGGGCCATTAAACGCTTTAAGAAAAATGGACTGACTAAAATCCAAAAGTAATGTGAAAAATTACTTTTTTTTCAAAACTGCGTTATTCAGTCAATTTTGAAACAACATCTATGATATTTTTTCCGTTTACGCTTCTACATTATAACTCTTGAAACATCTTAACTCATTTGGAATTTTAACCCAATAATTTTTTTTTTGAAGAAAAGAAAAAAAAAATAGAAAAAATAATCTTTGCTAATTTTCTCACATTTCTGTCTGTAACGCCAAATATGCTGGCTGAATTATTTAGATTTATGGCGTATTATAGCTAAACATACATACTATGACAGAATATTCATATCCACAGCATGAGTTATCGAAATTTAAGATTTAAAGTGCAAGAAATATGTTAAAATGTCTATTTCCTCCAAAATTCTAGCAAATTTTCATCTTTTCAGAAAATTTGAGAAATTTGTTCTAACGGCATTGATTCCAACATAAATTTTTATTTTGAACACAACATTAAACTTCCAATTCAATTACAAATCTGGACCCGATAGAAGCTGTGACATGACTTTTATTAACCCTTGCAGGCTTATGGGTTATGTAATATGTGCAACCATACATGACTGTACGTTACAGCCTGGAATTTTGACACAAAAAGTAGTGAATTGCTGCATTGTGACAATGGCACTTTGTGACTAATTGGCCCAATTTCACTGACCTATTGAGACCTGTCTAATTGCTTTAGACTAGTCCCAATTCAGAAAAACCATTTCACCAACAGGTCACATATTCATGTAAAATTATTCAATTTCCACCACAAAAATTTTATCCCCGATTGAGACATACTTGCTGCATTAAATATATATAATTTTTTTATAAAGTATTTTTGGTGATGTTTGATTGAAAAAAATTAACTTTTTATTTTGATAAATTTAAAGAAAAAAAAAATTTAATGTTGCCCCATAAGCTATGGTTCTTCCTAAAGGTGAGATAAATATTCAATTTGATAACATTTAACAAAAACTGTGAAAAAAACGTTTTCAGACTTGTCTCTTTGAGACTGATGGCAAGTCAAATGTTTTGATGGCATTTCAAGCCATTTCATCAACAAATTATAGACAAGTCCCAATTTCTTTGGATTGGACTGCTCCTAAGCTGTTGTTTGGCATCCTTACCAAACAGTCCAATGAGAATGTTTGTTAATCCTACACTTTTGATTCTTCTTAATTTCAAAAGTAGCCAAATGTTTGTTCGAACTCTAAACTGTGGAGAACTGAGTTTAAAAAAAGGGTCTGCCTGACAAGCTTGCCTGTTGCAGTTTGCAAAGGATGGATGGATGATTGGGCCTTTAGGTCATGTATTTACGCATTTGGTGGGCTAATTAAGACAGGAGGAGGACCAGCAATGAGGCAAAGGATGATTGAACCAGCTGTCCAACATAGGCCAAGGTGACCCATCAAGAGTTGGTGAAAGCAAACAAAAGGATTATGCATCTGATTTTTACTCTAAAATCAGTTATGACAAATCAAACTTTAATGGCCTTCTCTTGATCATAACTGATCAAACAGCCTCTATGTTTCCAATGTTCAGTGTAGAGAAGGTGATACTTCATCAGCTATCAGCTTAATTTGCAAGCTACAGTGGGTGACTGGAGGGTTAGTTTGGTGGTAGTATGCTAGGTTGCCAATCGCTGGGTCCAGGATTTGAATCCAACTCTTGCTGGGTCACCTTGAATCAAAAGTGTAGGATTAACAAACATTCTCATCAGACAGTTTGGTAAGATGCCAAACAACAGCTTAGGAGCAGTCTAATCCAAAGAAATTGGGACTTGTCTATAATTTGTGGACAAAATGGCTTGAAATGCCATCAAAAGATCTGACTTGCCATCCAGTCTACGAGTTGACCGCTATTTGCTGCCTCCTAGGGTGCAAAATTTGCGAGCTCCTGTGAACAGTCAACAGAATTTCATCTCTGGAAGAAGCCAGGACTGTCTGGAAGAAACCAGGACAGTTCCATCATTTAGTGATGGTCTAGTTTATTTCCAAAAACTCTGTAAGCGTCTAATCTGACTTTGGTTGGCTTCAATTTTAAGCAGACAGCTTGTAAATACCAAAATAAGTTGGAACTATTTTTTATCATGGAGGATGTATACATTATAGCTCACATATAATGCCAGTATAGAGGGGGCCACTTGTGGTATGGTCAAGACATTTTGTTGAGGGTTACACAGCTGTTATGAAATTGTAAAAATTATATTGTTGCCCTGGTTAATAAATCTCCATAAAGTAACAGAATAAATACAAATGAGCATTTTCGATGTCGCAAAGCAAAAACATTGGCTTTGTATGGACACGTGAATAAGAGAGAGCATTCTTTTTGGACACTTTTCTGACCACAATTTAACATGCACTAAATGGCATAAGTAGATTGAATACCATCAAACTTCTGACGAGTAAAATCGTCCCTTTCACAGGCAAAGTTTATGCTAAAGTTTCGAAACTTTCTTTTTGTCTCATTATTTCCAAACATTTTCATTCAAAGCAGTGGACTGGATCTTTGGCAGCAACCATGCTTTGTGAAAGTAATTTGGGGTAGTAATATGGACAGCTGTTGTGCGCCCTGATCTTGTGATCTGTCCAAAACGGATCAAATCATTGTTGACCCAATTTGATTTTCCAGGGACTGTCAGCATTCTGCTGCCACTTGACAGTCCCGAACAGAGACAGCTTGCCATCAGTCTCGAAGAGACAAGTCTGAAAATGCTTTTTTCACAGTTTTTGTAAAATGTTATCAAATTGAATATTTCTCTCATCTTTAGGAAGAACCATAGCTTATGGGGCGACATTAAATTATTTTTTTTCCTGCAAATTTAACGAAATAAAAAGTTAATTTTTTTCAATCAAACATCACCAAAAAAAACTTTATAAAAAGAATTATAAATATTTAATGCAGCAAGTATGTCTCAAGCAGGGATAAATTTTTGCTGGTGGAAATTGGATAATTTTACATGAATATGTGACCTGTTGGTGAAATGGTTTTTCTGAATTGGGACTAGTCTAAAGCAATTAGACAGGTCTCAACAGGTCAGTGAAATTGGGCCCACTAGTCACAAAGTGCCATTGTCACAATGCAGCAGTCCACTACTTTTTTGTGTCAAAATTCCAGGCTGTGACATACAGTCATGTATGGTTGCACATATTACATAACCCATAAGCCTGCATGGGTTAATAAAAGTCATGTCTCAGTTTCTATGGGGTCCAGATTTGCAATTGAATTGGAAGCTTAATGTTGTGTTCAAAATAAAAATCTATGTTGGAATCAATGCAGTTAGAACAAATTTCTCAAATTTTCTGAAAAGATGAAAATTTGCTAGAATTTTGGAGGAAATAGACATTTTAACATATTTCTTGCACTTTAAATCTTAAATTTTCGATAACTCATGCTGTGGATATGAATATTCTGTCATAGTCTGTATGTTTAGCTATAATACGCTATAAATCTAAATAATTCAGCCAGCATTATTTTGGCGTTTCAGACAGAAATGTGAGAAAATTAGCAAAGATTATTTTTTCTATTTTTTTTCTTTTGGTTTTCAAAAAAAAATTATTGGGTTAAAATTCCAAATGAGTTAAGATGTTTCAAGAGTTATAATGTAGAAGCGTAAACGGAAAAAATGTCATAGATGTTGTTGCAAAATTGACTGAATAATGCAGTTTTGAAAAAAATGTAATTTTTCACATTACTTTTGGATTTTAGTCAGTCCATTTTTCTTAAAGCATTTAATGGCCCAAAAGGCATATCTTTGGTATTTGAATTTAAAAAAAAAAATTTTCAATAATTGTGAGAAAAGTAGTAATAATATGGGCATATTATTAATGTTCTGTGGATGACACTCCTAAAAAAGCACAACTACGATGATAGATACAATAGTTACAATAACGTTCCAAAACAAAAAAATATACATGCTATAGTTTTAACATTACTGCCCAATACACAAAAAAATATTTTTTCATAATTTTCAATAATTGTGAGAAAAGCATTAATGCCATGTGGATTAGACTCCTAAAAGGCACAACTAGGATGATAGCAAAAAAAATGGATATAAAACACTGATCATCCCTCTACAAACTGCAAAAATATTTCTTATGTTTTTCTTATATAGTAAAATCATAAATTCAAAAGGACAGTAAGAATCCACTTAATTTGTAAGCCATATTATTATTAAGCTTCATCATAATTTGTTGATTGTTCTGATTTCACCTAATCTTACATCCTATAAATGACAAAATTGATATGAAATTTGTCTTTTTCTATGTCAAAAATATTTTATGAATTAATAAAAAAATGTATGTATTTACCTTATAATTTATGAATAATTCCAATAAGCTAGCATTCAGTTTCAACACTTGAAACTGTGTCTTGTAATTTTGATACTATACTGCAAAGTTTGATTTAAGTTTAAAGGACACACCTGCTCAAGTGTTAGATTGAAAACTGTTAAAAACAAACTATGATTATAATTATTGTGCTCTAATCCTAGCATAAACTGTTGTCATCAAGAATAGATATAGGTATTATGTCAATTCCAAGTAACAGGGCAAACAGTGTTTCTCAGTTGGTCTCTTTAGTGGTATTATAGAACCATGGAGCAAAATCTTGATATTTTCTATATATTCATTTTCACCAAGTGGTTCATCATTAAGTCTTCATTGACAAGGAGAAAACTTACTCTGCATATATGGTTTTGACCATAATTTAGAACAGTTATGTTGTCCAGAATTATATTAACCTCTATTTCATACAGGACAAACTCCAGTATTCTGAAATACTGGTATGATGATAGATGAATCTGGCACTTTCTTTTTGGGCAACTACACACTTGGTCATGCAGGGCGCTCAGAGCAGGCAGCTTCTGAGGCTGTTTGTCAGACAGCATATCATCACATCACATCCATCTTTTCTGCCACAAAAAGAATAGGACTTTTTTTTAGCTCTTCACTATGCTTTTCATTGTGTTTTCATCACAACAGCAGCTGGGTGGCCAAGTGGTTAAGGTTCCCACATGTTCTGCTGAAGGTCTTTACCTGCATGGGTTCGAACCCCGGGTCGGGAACCCAAAATTTTCAGTGAACCTACATGAGCAAAATCCCAGCTGGATGTCGTTTGGATGAGATATTAAATTGGCGGGCCCTTCTATCAGTTTCTATGCTGGGCAAGTAAAAGATCCCTCCCACGGGGTAAATGTGTAACATGTTGAGGACTTCCGCTCTCTCTCCCATGTCATCAATCAACCCCCTTGAGCAACCAGAACTGGGCTTAGAGGGCTGCACTTACCATATCTATCTATCTATCTATCCCTTCATTATGGGGAGGGTTGGTCTATTGGTAGCATGCTGGGCTGCCAATCGCTGGGTCTAGGGTTTGAATCCAGCTCTTGCCGCGTCACCTGGGCCTATGTTGGATGGCTGTTTCAATCATCCGTCACCTGGTTGCCGTGCCCTCCTCCTGTCCTAATTAGCCTACCAAGTGCAAAAATACAGGATGTTAAGCCCCAATCATCCATCCATCCATCGATCATAATTTCATTTTTTCCAGTTTGCTAAGAACATTGCCGAAAACGTTGTGCTTTGCAATGCAGCAATTTGAACAAATATCCACACTCATGTAGCAAGATACTAGAAATTCAGTGATTTGGGCAAATCACTGCTACACCAAATTATATTGCTTTTTTATTTCACATTCTTTGCAAGATGCTGGAATAATGTGATTTCGGTAAATCAGTGCCATACCAACTTGAAATTTCTTCAGATATTGCATCATGCAATGTTTCGGAAATCTCATGATTTGAAAAAATCATTTGAGTATCATTTGGTATTACCCTGTGTAATACCGAGTAAAACGATTTGTCCAAATCGCACTAAAATTGACACAATTGCTAAGTCAGACTTATGCGACCTTTCAGGAAAAGGGTCATATCCCACAGGACTGTGTTTGTTCTGGAAATTCGCAAAGATGGATATTGAAAGAAAGACTAAATCTGATCTTTGTGCCTGAAGATGACAGGGTAATTCACAAAAATACTAGTAAGCTGCTCTACATTGCATTAGTTCGACACTTTACAGCTTCTTGGACTTGGTGCTCAGATTCTTATTTTGATCATGGTGAAATCGATCAATATCTAACTTTGTATGTAAGTACAGGGTGATCAAGAAAAAACTTTACAGTATTTGGCTCATGAGACACAACTCAGTGAGTTCTTATCCAATCAGTCTCATTCTTGCATGAAGTTCAGGTAGGGACTCAGTATTATGTTTCTACTCTTGGATCTAATTTTGATAAGGCGTTACGACAGGAGGAACATTTTGAAAAACTGCGGTAGCTTGCAATTTCTATCAACCTTCTTCTCTTTCAAGCTCCCCACAAGATTGAGTTTCAATCGAAGAGAGCTGAAATCCTGGGACCATACTCCCCTCGAGAACTCTAGGATACTGTAAGAATATGAAAGCAATGGTACAATATTTGAATTGATGGCAATGCCTTGCATTCGAGACAGCAAAATGTGTGAAAATGACTTTTTTTTTATTTCTGCAAAATCAGAGCTCAAGTTGACACAACATAGCCCAGGGGAACAAACTACAGATAATATATTGTGACTCTCCTCTTTATATTAGAAAAGGTTGAATACTAATTAGAGACAAATTTATAGAACTATGCCATGGAAAGTGTGTAAAGTTTTTTCTTGACCACCCTGTTTCTATCTATCATTCGATCAATCAAACTATTGAGATATCTACTAATCTCATTTATATCAATTTGACTTTTCACAACTGTCACAATGCAATTTTCAAACAGAGCTACTCACGTTTCAGTCGATTCGCCAATTCTCGGTAAAGAAGATACTTGTGGCAAAACAATTCACATGAAACAAGCTTCTTCTTAATAATGATATTTTGAACAACAGTACGAAAATCATTAATAATGTCAGTCTGTATTGCTGCATTTTATGAAATTTTGTCCAAACGTTGGTAACTGTGGGAACATATATTTTTTGCCGAAGGTGAATCAGTGTAAGGGTCAAAATAGCCAAGGCAAAATGTTACTGGTCTGGCAAACCATTAATACTGCAAATTGATTTGTCTTACTTTACAATGAATCTTTCAGCAAACTTATCTTTCTTAATGGTCGTATGGTATTGACATATTAATAATACTTTGTAAAACTGTTGAAAATGTTATTTTCAGCTTGGCACAGTGAATTTGAAAAGATCTTGAAGAGTTGCAATGGAGTTTTCATCACGAATGAATTTCAATGAAGAAAGGAATACACATATCAATCATAGATTAGGGTGGTCCAATTTTCAATGGGAAAAATCAAATCTCCTAAATCCTCAATTTGAAAGTGGAAATTAATGACCATATAAGTAAAACAAACACATGCAAATTTCAGCCAAATTGTTTAATATTTAGAGGTGGGACAAAGCCCTGGAAGTTTATAATGTAATTCCCCATTGGCACAACTGAAAAAAATTGCCAATTTCCCAGATCTTTCTCAGAAGTGAATATTTTTCCAAATTTTTTAGTATGTGGTAAAATTGGCATGGCAAGGTAATATCTGGGGGTTATATTTTATTTATTATTCATAGTAAGTGAGATATTTGCCTGTTTTTATGAAAAAAGGCTTGATAATTAACCTATGTAATATCTATGCTAGCCTGTTACGAAACATTGTAAGTCAGAAAGAATATCAGGACTGGATTGGGCATCCTGGACATACTGAAAAAAAAAAATGCATGTTAAACTTCAACGGCTTTGTGCCACCTCTAAATATTAATTGATTTTGCTGAAATTTTTACACAATACCTTCTATCTGTAATATGTAGATGGCAATGCCATAGTTTTGCGCAGCTCAAATAAACCATTCTTGTTTTAAAACAATGTTTTCTGTGCCAACTTAATTTGTGATATATATCAACAGTACCATAATTTCTGCCTTAATTAATTATCATGCCATTTAAGTGATGAAAGTAAAGTAATAACAATGAGCTTTAATTTTCCCTGGCTGTGGCACTGCAAGCATGATGCTGAGCTAGTGGCGACACCTGTCAGCTAGCATATGTATTTTTCATGCAGACGACTCAAACAAGATTGGAATTGAAGTTTTCAAAAAAGAATAGGATAGTTAAGCAACAAATTGAATTATTCAGACACTGCTCTGACATTGTAAGGGCAGTTTAACGGTATTTGCACTCGGTCGATTTTTCGTCTTTAAGCAATTACTCTGAGAAAAGTATGACAGGTACACAGAAATTTGTCTTGGTAGCAGTCTTGTACTACATTGAAGTATATGTGTACCAAATTTTACCTTGAGCAACTACGATACTTAGTTTTGATACAGCAGGCGATTTATGACCAATTTTTGCACTTTTTTGTGTCTCACGGGCAGTTTTGCATATTTTTATGGCAATACAGAACATATCTGTTATGCTGCCAGCTGGGTTGCCAGCCAGCCAAAGCGTTATTCAGCACCTCCCAGCCAGCTGATATAAATCTTTTTTTCCCCAGCCAGCCACCTCAACAGCTTTCTCAATACCTGACTGCAAATTTCATCAGTTGGAAACCAGAAATTGGATCCCAGCTGACAACTTTGCCAGCTGGGAACATCCTAGCTGACAGTCTGCCAGCCAGCTTGGCACCTGCTGTATAACAGATAATTGGTATAACAGATCATGGAGTGCCCCTGACAGAAAAGCAAATGGAGACAGTTGTGATTCATGTTAATGATGCCTGTCTGGACCTATGTCTTGGGCATAAAATACAACAGGTTTCATGTGAATAAGTTATATACCAAAGGAGCTGTCTCCCACAATGTAGAATTGGCATGTGTCAAAAAGTTTGTCTCTGATGGACCATTTATTACTGCATATGCTCATATGAATCAGCATCAACCAGTGTATCTACCGTTTGTGTCAATTTTGTAGCTGGAGA
The DNA here is from genome assembly GCA_026936325.1 of Platynereis dumerilii. NCBI lineage: Eukaryota > Metazoa > Annelida > Polychaeta > Phyllodocida > Nereididae > Platynereis > Platynereis dumerilii. Next base: position 32,705,510 of record JAPTHN010000013.1, read on the forward strand.
CATGTCTCAAGGTAAATCAAAAAGATTCATTCCATAATATATGATGTAAAAAAAAAGTGTCCTCTCCAGTACAAAAAAAAAACACTCAGGATTCGGAAGAAAAAGAACCAGCTATTTGTGTTTTTCTTTTCTTGGTTGTGTGCCTCTACATCAATGTGACAAATGCAAGTTGAAAATATATCCAGGAAATGCACATACAGATACTGTAAAACTGCCCGTTAGAGAAATTCAGGTATGTTTACTTTACCGAAAGTAACTGTTGGATCAGAGACCAACTCCCATCGCAAGTACAGGCTGTCCTTCATTCTCAGTCCACTGACAGATCTATCCAAATTTATTAGCTATTGTTGTGCTAAGTTCGCTGACGCGACAGGCGGCTTCGCCGCCCGTCGCTGCGCGAATACAAGGTCATAATGCCAGATTCAAATCAGAGAAATTGCGAAGAAAGTGTTTTGGACCACCCTACCATAGATGGGTCAAAATTAGCTAAACCTGAAGTTCTTGTTTCCAGTGTTTAACATTACAGATGATTTCATTAGTACGCGATTCTAAGATTCTTTACACACCAAATACATAGCATTTTTGCTTAATCTGATTGGTTTAGGAACAACAGAACGTCACACAGCCACGTTGCAATTGTATGTATGTATTGATTTATCACAGGCAACTGTGATTGACAAGAATCGCGTGGTAATGAAATCACCTGTAAATCATGTTGCCAGGGCGATATATGCAGCACTTTTTGTTTTCATATGTCATCAACTATAGGGTATTAGCAAAATCATGACACATAATATAAGTAAGTAAGTAAGTAAAATTTTATTTAAAGTCGGAGGTGATAATATAAAACAACAACATAAGCCACCAGGGCTTTTAGCCGACAATGATAAAACAATTGAATGATGATTATGTACAGATGAAAGATGACATTTTGCGTATCACATTTGATTGTAAACTTACAGGTTATCTTTCAGGCATATAATACAGGATCCACATTGGCATTCCATAAGGTTTAAATTCTTACGAACAATTTGCTTGAATAATTTCAAAGATTTACAATGTTTCACATGACAAGGGATATCATTCCATAAAACAACACCATGATAAGCTATTGATCTGAGTCCATATGTAATGGAATTGAACTTTGGTAGCACTAATTTAAAATCATCACGAAAGGAATATAGGGCACTTTGTCTTTCATAAAAATCGGGCTGTACAGGCAAAGCTAGGAATTTTATACACATGTTCAAATGAAATTTCCTGTAAACATGGAGCATCTGCTTCTTGGTGGTTTTTAGAAGTTCACTGTAGTTTGACACATAGTCGTTGCAGACAAGTCTGAGTGCCCTTTTATTCAGTTTTTCAATTTTCTTATCGTTTCTCGTTGCAAAGGCATCATATACTACAGAACAGCAAACAAAATTCCTGCGGGACGGGACGGGGCGGGACTGCAAATGGCCACTGCGGGACGGGAGCGGGATCCCGCACAAGTTCAGTCTGCTGGAGCGGGGCGGGGCGGGACTGGGTTGCGGGACTGTGCGGGATTGTAAATTTAAGCAGTTTCATGAAAAGCAATATTGTTTAGTTGAATTAATTTTGACAGTCTTGTATTAAAGTATATGATTTACCACTATTACTATTAGGCCTAATTATAAATCTGACAGAAGCCATTTTAAAATAGACCAGACTTTTATAATCAGGTGTTGTGATAAAAACTGAAATATAATTATAAATAATGAAATAATTTGATTACTTGAAACAGGTTGTATGAAGAGTTGCTCTATTGTTTAGACAATGAATGCAATTTGGTCAAAGTTAGTTACCCCTTTGAATGTGGGAATGCTCCTGGTTTGGGGATTCCACAGATTCACTGCATATGCAGTGCATAACAAGAGCAGGTATACTGCCTCCATATCCCCATGCCCTACACATCTATCTATACCCACTCCCTATTTTAGTGGTGCCAAATATTTCCACCAGGGGAGCAATTGTGCATACATGTATGCATGTGGTGACATCTGTGGGTGGACTTTGTTTTTAAAAATGAACATGGCTGCAGGCCAAAAGCACAGCAACCCAGATGAAAAATGTATTTTGGATGTGGAAATGGTTATGATATTTAGAAATTATTGTAAGATTTGGCAAGTTTTGGGGTGTCTTTGAATGTTGGGAAAGGGTGAGCATTGTGCGTGGTGTGGTGTTTGAGATATTTGATGGATGCCATGCAATGGAGACTAAAAGTAAAATCCCCCATAGCATAGCATGGGGGATAATTATATACTGACATTTAATTGTAAGATGTTGGTTGGCTTGAGATATACTAGCATTGTTGGATTCAAATACAAATAAACCTATACCCATCTAATTATTCTACAGATATATGTACTAACTAAATCAGTTAAATTTTTTGTCATATACATATATTACTGAATAAATTAGTCATTTATATGACTAATAAATTTTGATGTTTGATCATCAGAGGTCATATTAATTTATCATTTCATTATTTGCTTGTTAGAAACACAAGGAATTCAATAAAGAAGTAAAATTTTAAAAAGCTAATATAAAATTAGCTTTATCTAAAAGTTATAATGTCTTATGGATGTTCATACAATAGCTACCCCTATTGCAATGCAGCATTGCTCACAATAGACATGCGTAGCCTTTGTTTGAATAGCAATTAAGACAATGGTCAGTGTTTGAATAGCAGTTTAATAGCATTCAAAATTAGCAGGGTTATGCCATGAAAATATTGTGCTATTTCATATCATTAGACAATATCACTGGCATTTGGTCAGTTAATCTAAGTCAGTTTCATAAAATGGAAATTGCAAAGTGACACCATCACTAACATTGAATAGCACCTTTAATTTTGGATTTACCCAGATTGCATATAAGCCTGAATTGAGTTCATAGTGGCTGCAATTTGTTTTTATTTTCCATAGTGATTATAATTCTGTGAATCAGTGAAAATGATAAAATTACTGGATTAATTTCCGAAATAGTTATAATATATGTATCAGTGTATGTGGTGATCACACCAGATTAGTTTTTTGATGAAAATGCAAATGACATGTGAACATTCTGCAAGATCAGCTATAGTGTCTGATGTTGTCTAAGTACCCTAGAAGCTTAGAACATTGTCTGCAACTCTGCACTACAGCATATTCATTTGATATGAGTTTCTCTGGCTTGTTTTCTAAGTATCCACATGGCAGTTTCAGTTTGCCTGATCAATCAGTCCATAATCGATAAAACATACTCCGAATCCCTTAGTTAGATTAGCAAGCAATGAAAAACTAACATTCTGCCTCAGTGAGCAGCTTAACAGTCAGAACCAGTGTCTTTAATTTACATTTTTAATGTATTCAAATTAGATTCATGTTTAGTTAATCTGTGCCTCAACCAATCACATGAACTTCATTTGCTACGTTTTGCCATCTTTCTGAAGAAACTCATACTTTGCTGTAATCATGTGAAGAAAAATATTCTGGTATATCTGGTTGGTTGTTCTATCTGAATTTGTCATTAACAATCGCCTTCCTGTAATATTTCGACTTGATATATAATAAGACCAAAAATCACAGTGGAACATTCTTTTGGTGTTCATTAGTCTGGTGCATCACCTACTGATGCCAAGCCCCGGTACAGATTTGTGAGATAGACAATATTTGACACAAGAAATAGCTTCTAATTATGTTTTCAAGACAACCAAATGTGTGTATTCTTACACTGAACCCATGGAGGAAAACACTCCTGCTTGCCAGATTTGGTGAGGGAAATTCAGGAAGCAAAGGTGTGTTTCCCTGACTACATAAGGACTTGTGAAAGCATGGATTCACTAGTATGAACATGAGACCAAAATGGACAGCATAATCCATCCTGGCTATTCCTGTGACATGTTGCTTTACATAAGTCTTGGTTTTCCCTTACTTTAGTCCATGGGGGCAATAGTTTCATGATACCAGCGCTATAGGGTTGTATTGGTCAACCAAAATAGATAAAAACACCCAAAAAAGCATTCAGAACTTCTAATGAGGTTATTCAAAGAAGCCACAGAAAGTTACAAATTACTTGGAAAGAAATTCAAGCTTTTGATGCACTTTATATCCAGCGTGTTCGAGCTGTATGAAATTATGAATACTTTTGTCATGCTGAAATTTTACGTTTGTGTGCCCCCTGAGCTTGAAAACAGAGATATGCTTAAGTTTGCAGTGCTTGACAATGACAATTGATTAGGGCAATGACTTAAGAGTGAAATTTTTCTCCTCGCACCTCTGTAAATACTAGTTATGTGCAGAATACTCAGCTGTATGAGTATTTTTGTCCGCAACTGTAAGTCTAAATGTGTGCAGGATAACAACTTTCCCGTATGTTGGAAACACATTCTTTAGATGTAAGTGGTGTAGATTATAGGTTATAAGAGCCACACAAATGACAGTCATATTCAGAATTTTAATTTACAAAAATGCTGTAATAGCCGCATCTCAAAAAGTATCGGCGCTAAAGACCTGAAATTTAACACAAATGTGAAAGCCACCTTCCCTTTTATTGTTAATGGATTTTTCAGTCCCAAGTGATCAGGATTTTTAGTTTAACATGCGTGATAATAACGGAAGTCAAAATACATTACCCGTTATTATCTCCTCAGTACAGATCAGCAAAGCATTGTTACCCTTGGACATGGAAGTGCAGTGATAGCTGATCATTTTATCTACATAATGCCAACTTAAGAGGCACTTTTTGTAAAAACCTGCGGGGGTGGCCGGGGGTCCGTCAGACTTTGCAATGTGCCATACACCGTTTCGAAGCTGTAAGTCTCGCTAAGAAAAATTCACTAAAATTTTTTTCCTAGAGCCAGCGGTTTCCATGGAAACAGCTGCTATGTTGACCAATGTCAGACCCTTTTTTTTCATAAATCCTCAAAAGGGAAAAATTGTGAAACTCAAAATTACCATTTATTGATAGGTGGCCTCTGCTGAGAGCTGTGAATTTAATGACGTAAAAAATTGCACATGACAAGTAGAAGTGTAAGGAAACTTGTTGTGTTCATTCTTTTTCAAATACCTTGATTTTATGACCCTACCACAGCAACCCCTAGTGGCCATTGTTTTCAGTCCAGTACCTGAGGTGAAGACATACCATCTTCAGAGGAACTTTTTTCAAAAAGGAAACGCAATCCAGGTAGGTGACCTAAGCGGAGTTTTTTACTAACACCTGTATTTTCGGAAACTATTTTCAAACTCGTGGGCACTCATTCCAATTTGACTGTGGCGCCACCTATATTATTCAAATTTTTTTTTTTTTTCAAAATAATCAACATACTTTAAGCCTGGCTGCAGTGATGAAGGGTAATGTTGAATTATCCAAAGTTACATCCTGTCTGGCCAATAATACTAACTTAGATATAGCAAGTGACAAAAATCACAAAAGTCACATGGTTTTCCAGAGAGAGGGCTGTAACCATGGTAATGTCAGTTGCATTTTACAAATCTAACATTTTTTTCATGTTATTTGATTGCCTGTCAGTCATTGACAAATATTTTGAATGGAAAATTAAGGGCATGCAAATAATTTTGAGGATTTGGGGCAATAATATTTTTTGGAATTTTTTGGTTGCCATGGTAACTAAGGGAGTACGCCAGGCGTAAACATGAGATGCAAACAAGGAAATATTTAGGAAATTGTCCATATAGCATGGCCTATTTGGTGTAAAATTGCTTATTTAGATATCCAAATATGCTCTAACACAGGGGTATAAAATATAATTATTAAAAAGTGGGTCAAAGGTCACAATTGTCTATAAAAGTAGGTCAAAGGTCAAATACGGGCAAATATTTCACTTTTTTCACCTAAATTTGTCTTTTTTAACCTCTTGTACACCTTGCCACAGCTTTTCAAGCACCCTATTGCATTTCTCCAACCTCAACCTAGTTCTAAATAGCAAATTGACCCTTGACCTTGAATATCTAGGTCAAGGTCACTGTTCAAAAGTAGGTCAAATGTCAATATTTATTGGTTTTTTCTCCAAGAACAGCCAAAATGTTGGGTATAGGTTGTGTTTTGCATGTGTTTAAGACTAAGGTTTAAGCAATAATCCCACCAAAAAAATGAAAACTTGCAGGTCATCATCCTTAGTGATTGTTGCCATGGCAACATAAAAAGAAATACATTCCATGGCTTGTTAGCAACTTGTGAGCTCCAGGTGTCTGCTGGTTGACAGAGACAATCATAGATTAATAGTCACAATTGATAGACTAATTAATCAGTCCTCAATTAAAACAGCTTCCCAAATGTGTACTCGTATCACTGCAATTGAGGGAGCTCAGCTAGCCAAGGAAATGGCTATCACAATTCTAATAAGTCCAGACCAGTTATACTGGGATTTCAAGATGCTAGTTTGTATATGGTAAGAATGACAAACAATATAGTTACGGTTCACAGATAGACTAAAAGATGATTTATTGTAGGTGACAGCAGGTTATATAGAAATATGAACAAACATGTAATTGGTGGATGGCAATAGCCAATCAGAGAACAGTATTAATAAAATGGGACAGTGCCCTTATGCATTGTATAAACAGTATGTGGGTTCAGTGATTCTGGACTCCAGGTTTCATAACCAGAAAGGTGCTAATTGGTAAAGTGCAATTAACCTCCCTTAGATAATTGTTACTAGCTTTTATCCCCCCAATTCATCTTAATTCCCAATAGAAAGAATGCTGGATCACAGAGAATTGTCAGATGCCTTGGTTTGGCAAGGCCTTTGTGTTGGGGCTTATAGATAGGCCCAGCATGATAAATGGTACAACAATATAGAGGATTAAAATTAGGGCCCTTTGTGTAACTTGCTGTCACAAAGGGCAAGCCATATGTGAATGGACTTTAATTATATGGTATCTTAAATGTGGACAATTCTCTGGACTGGCAAACTTGTATAATGCATTAAATGCATTGAAATTACTCTTGGCCAAAAATGTACCAACTTAAATGCAGAAAAGATATATTACCCAACTTTTGGATCCAAGCCTCACTGATCAAGGTAAATACATAGAAGTGCTGTAGGGAAGCTCTAGCAATAGATCTAAGGAATATATATAAAATGGTATTCATAATTGCATGTATGCTTTTACATTGGTTATACCGTGCCCCAGCTGTGTGATACTTGTTAGCACACAGCTTTGGGTTCTACCAAAAGTTATCAAAAATAAGTAAAAGATGCAATTAATTAATTAAACAATGCTTGCTCTCCCAAGGATTAAAGGCCGGTGTGTTACAAAAGACTCACACCAAACATACCAAGTATACGAAATTGGCCTTTAACCAGCAAAATTTAAATACAGTGATTAAGTGACAATTGTGTAACTGATAAAATGCGGTGGCCGACAATAGACTTAATAAAAAGGCTTATTCTTTAGTTACACAATGATAGGGCTTCAAAAGCCATTATCAGTAATTCCCATTGACCCCCTAGTTGGTGGACAATGGACAGTAATCCTCAGTAATCTAGAGTAAGATAACTTCTATACATCAATGGCATGACAATCTGTCATGGTACACAAAACATGATGCGTAATTGCACCATGGCTAATTTGTTATACAATTCAATACATTTAATCTACTTTGTTATACAATATAATACAAGTAATTCTACACACATATTTGAGCTTCCCTTAGACAGCGTGAACCATAAAAAAAAATATTTTGATGTTTTATGCACACACATAGACATGACATAACATAAACGGTAATGACAAACAAAATGACAGATAACACGCACTGGTACAAGGACTTACAGATAACATATAAACATCAAACATATAGACACAGACAATGACACATATTAATACTAGATGGCGTTACTAGATACCAGACCGCCATCCTACCATTTAAAGGAAATATGATGACTATGACGTAGGATTAAGGTGACTAATCTTAGGACGTCTACGTGAATCTATTTCCTAAAATTGTGGTGATAACTAGTTATTGTGTGTAGCGCCGGGGACTAAATTGAGGATCAAGTCTCTGCAGCCTACAACTTGGGACTTCTCAATTGACCAGACGCTCACAATAAAATGTTATAAATGGTTACTTTCTAAATTATCTAATTGACTTAGGGGGGTGGCAAACATGGGCTTGAAGCTCCGACCTAGCTAAATGGCTCCAAGTTGACCTTCCTAAGATTTACTAAAATACAGTAAAATGATAGAAAAATGTTGTGATTAATGGGTGCCCTCGACCTAGGCAAAGCCCCTTATAGTGGATGTGTCATTTAATGGTAAATGAGAAAAATAAATAAAACTCATAAATTTTTGGAGAAAATGCTAAAAAAAACTCCTAGAATCTCATGCACAAGTTGACTCAGGCAACTGCTTTAAGCATGTAAAATTATGACTAGTAACCTCAGTCTATAAAAACCTTTTTGTAGGAAAATGTATTTGTGAAAAACCTACCAGGAAAAAATTAGACTGATGACTTGTTTTGAACATGACCTAAGTAGAAAAATTAACAATTGACAGTAAATGTGAAGTGATGATATTTTAAAATATGCTTATTGGGCTGTTGTCACTTTAAACTACGTCCCCTCATCGTGGTTCCCTGGTCTAGTTTTCGATTGTGTTTTCAGGTACGTCCACATGGAGGTTCGTTTAAAATGAACAGTTAAATTGAACAATGTTTGGCAATGTTACAAAATGTTGACATTAATACAATGTGACCCCAAAAAAAAAAAGGAAATGGTTGATAAATGTATTGCAATACAATTTTGACCACCGTAGATATAACCTTGTCGTGCCATTTTGTTTATAGAGATAATCTTCAATTGTTTGAAGAAAACAATAAAATTGGTGCCAATGGCATTTTGATATATTTATATAATAATTCGGGCAATATGGAGTCAACTTCCTGCGAAAACCTAGGACGAAATGGAAGTAGTCTCCTTTACCCTACTGATGTGATGGTAATTTGGTAAATAATATTTGTTATATTGAAGTTTACAGATAAATAGTGGTTTACAGTTTGTTTACATAATATAATTCATAATTGATGTTGTTGGTAACTTTGTATGGTATGCTGTTTAAAAGTGCAGACTTGATTGAAATTGTCACCTTCGTAAACCAAAAAAAAAAAAAACCTTGTTTATAAGGAAAAAATGGAATTTTGAGGTGATATTATATCGTGTTTAAGAGCCCAAAAACCTCTTCGAGGAAAAGAGCTCACAACTGTAAAAATACTTGTTGCGGAAGCAAGAAAATTATACTGATAGATAGCTAAGAATGTATACTATTGAGGTAAATTAGTTGTAAACCTTCGCTAATGATTTTAGATGAGATATAAGAATTATTGTTTTGGGTCTTAAAATTTGCGACTAATGTTTACATTTGACATTTTGTAAACAATAAAAAATGCTGCGTCATTGTAGATCAAAGGGTTTGGCGCGTGGGTGGGCCTGGTTGTTACGTAATCTTACTTAATAGGCAATCAAGCCCAGAGAGGTCACTGGGGCAGTTTGAGTGCAAAAGATCCAAAGTATTAAAAGACATAGAAAAAAAAAAAAAAAAAATTTGATATAAAAGTCGCACAGTATCGTCTTGAAACTGGCTTGTCGACTTGAATTGTGGGGTAAAACCTGGTTTTACGTCCCGAAATTATGCATTGAATGCTAGACAATTAATGACTGCGTACGGCTTATGTATTCAATGATTTTAAGGTGTGTTTCTTTGCGTTACAAAGAAGAACTATCCAGATGACTGAATGTCATAAAAAAAATTTTGTGAAATTTTGTGCATACAAGGATGCATATTTAGATCTCAGCTGCTCTATTAGGAAGCACCTAAACTGAGTCTAGTTACATATATTAAGACAATAATACAATAAATGACATAAATGAGGCGCATGTAGGTGCCCAAGCCCTAAAAATACTCGATTCTAGAAAACAGATATTATGAATGATTGAATCTGCAGAATGATAATTATTTTCAACGAAATGACAATGTTTCAGCAGCAAAATGTTTGTCACAGCCAGGTTTGGTTGGGACATGAAATGGTCGTTTAAATGTGGCTGATAAGACGTCTCTCATCAGACCTAGGGGCATCGTTCTCAGGATGTTAACCTTTACATCACAAGTGTTAACTTAAAATTGGCTATAACTTCAGCGACTTTGTTGACAGTCGATGTGCTCCATGGTGGTCCTGCAATCAGTGGGTAGGGGAATAGAGGGATATAAGTTATTTTGGGGTCGCCTGATGGGTTGGTGGTTGGTTGGACCTACTTGCTGAGCACCATTTGGTTGATGGTTCTCTGTGAGAGCTAGGTTCTCAGAGAGAGGATGGTTCTCGGGTACTTGTTGTGCCATTGCCCTTTTATATTTTGATGTTAACCTTGCCACCAGGTGGCGTCCTTTTAATGCAACAACAGCCAAGAAGAACCACAGGCATACAATTAAACTAACATTTATGAATGATAAATTGTTGTTAAAGTGGGCAATGTGAGATGTTTGTTTGACCACGTGGGCAGAATTTAAATGTGATAATTCAGTGAAGATGGGTCCTGAAGCTGTGTCAGGGACTATTTGGGGAAGGGCTAATTCCACGGTCTTGTCAGTGTATCTATACTTAAAGGTAAAATGGGATGTTACATTGACCGTGGGCATGACATAACGTCTCTTCATATATAAATGACCAATACAGGCTACTGTCCATCCATCACCAATAATTTGACAGTCTTTGAGACATGTCACGTTGTACGTACCTAGGGGCAAATGTATGTGAGATTCTGGTTTCCCAGCACACCTGATAATTAAATTTATCCCTAGGGAGACTACAGCGTATTGATTGGTTGCAAGAGTGCTGACGAGTGGCTTGTCTTTTAGACTTCTAATTTCCACTTTGCAGCCAGTAGTCAATTGTGGTCTGTTCGTTAGCAGACCTCTAATGCACTTCATTCTGGTAATTTGAAATTCAATATCTGAATTGCACAGAGTAGGCCGAAAACCGGTACAGGCCGTCGGCTGGAAAATATTGCCAGAAATAGTGTCTAATGCATAAGTTTTATCGACTACCACTGTGACATGATAATTAGACTGATTGAGGGGTACACCACAGGAAACAACATTAAACAGAAGATATGGCCGAGAGGCAACAAGAGGAATGACAATTTGATAAATCAGTTTGTCAGCCTCAGTTAAAATAGCATTTACACTCAGAAAACGATACAACCATTCTAATGAACCTCCCACCTGGAATTTCTTTTGCGCATGAGACAGGATCTCGTTGAGTTGGTCCTCGTTGAGCAGATCTCTGGTGAGTCGACCTAGTTGGAGTTCGGTCCTCTGGCGATAAAATGTCTCGACTTGGGATTGATACTGCTCGGCGGCCAGTTCGAGCACAGCAATGTATCTGTCCAAGTCAGTGATGATTTCTATCAGGGAGATTCGATGGGTGTTTTCGTCAATGGCGCTTGATAGCTGGAGAATTGCCGAATTTAATGCCATGACCTGCTGGTCCATTTGCTGTTGCTTCACAGCTAATTTAGAAATAAATGCTCTCGTCTGGTTCACGACTGAGGCAAGATTATTGTGTGCATGGCTTATGGCATTTTGGTGCGTGGCAATCTCCAGCATGGCATTGTTGAATCGATCGAGTTGGGCATTGGTGGCCACGCCGAACAGGCCGTGGAGGATCGTGCCTCCGAGGTCAATGAGACCTCGTCGATTCCTGGGGCTGTGGCGTGACGTGGGCATGAGACCAAGCATCGATGCCAGGTGGTCTCTCCTAATGGCTTGGGTCTCGAGGTCGATCGGCAGATCTTTGCGTTCTAGAGACTTAATGGAGTCCATCGTGTTGGATAGCGTCGTAATTTGTTGGGCCAGGTGTCGAGGGTAGGTCGGGGGGTCGAGGGTCACAAAGACATCCCAGGTAGCTATAATTTGCCTGAGTTCTTCCCCTCCTGTGATGCTTATTCCATCGGGCAGGAGCGTCACCTCGACTGCATCTGTTGAGAGGGAGGAAGCATGTATACGATTCATAACAAAGGCAAATAATAGCAATATGTACCTGGGTGTCATGATGAATGGTTTAATGATGATGTGATGAAGGCCTTCAAGCTAGCGATGGCTTCGAGGCGAGCACGCTTCTGCTCTGAAGGCGATGGTCCACGGACTTCCGGCTGCTCCCTCTTTGACGACCGAGTGAAGTAGGGGCGAGCAAGTTTGGTGTCCGGGGGATGATGAGGCTGTGGATTCACAGGAGGCTGAGCGGGGGCCAAGCTGCGTCGGGGAGGCTGCCGATGCAGTCGTTTGGCCGATGGAGGCTGCGGCGGAGGAGGCCCGGGATTCTTCCGAGGGGGGCGAGGTGGCTCGGGGGCAGGAGGAGGTTGCAGCTGTTGAGGCTGGTGCTCTCTCTTCTGCTGTTGAAGTCGCCGGTGTCTGTCTGCCTTGGTGTAGGTGCTGCTGTAGTCCGAGGTGAGTTGGGAGTAATCGCAGGTGTAGTCCGAGCCGGCTGGTGGTCAGCTGCTAAGTGACCATCTAGAGGCATGTGGTCACTTTTGTTGCCCGGGGGGGAAGCTGGACGCTTGATTGCGTGGCGCCGACCGATGGGGGGTGGCTTGTGCACGTGAGCGTGGCTTCGATCCCTGCGATCCTCGTGATTTGGCGTGGCAGGCTTGATTTGCTGGTTGGAGGGACCCGGCTGTTGTGGGTCTGGAACCACGTGGAGACCGATGGTCTTGGTTGATTTGTGAGGATTCCTGATGGGTCTTGGGTTGTGCTCGTCCCAGCAGATGTTGGGGTCAACCAATTTGACCTTGTTCCTGTTTAGTGTTCTCTGCTTTCCGGACTGTTGGTGCACAACCCAAATGACCTTCCCTCTGACCTTGGTTACAGTCCAGTGTGGGTCCCACCTGGACGTCAGGCTGAGTGGCTCGGTGGCTAAGACGACACAAGAATCACCTGGCTTGATGATCCCTGCATTTGCTTGCTGATCCAGTCGCCGCCGATTCCACTGCCTGGCGTCCTTCGTCAGTCCTGCTGCCGTCCTGAGGGCGTCCGACAAGTGCTGGAGGCGTTGATCCAATGGCTGCTCAGCTGGCAATAAACAACTGAGGGGCAGTCTGGCTCTTCTGCCAAAATGTAGGAAATATGGCGTATGGCCTGTTACATCACTAACTGAATTGTTGTAAGCTAGTAAAGCCATACCCAAATATTGCTGCCAGTCTCCTCTGCTGTTGTTGATGAGGGCCGTGATGATGCGTTTGAGCGTACCATTGAATCTCTCGCACTTGCCATTTGCCTGCGGATTGTAGGGTGTAGTCCTTCGGTGCTCGATTCCCACGTCCGCCAGATATTCAGTCAAGGCCCTCGCATTGAACTCCAGTCCTCGATCCGTGAGGATGACGTCACAGAAGCCATGTCGACTGAAGTAATGGTGACTTAGGGCTTCCCAGACGGCTTGGCTTGACTTCGATGCGAGGGGAAAGGCTTCGGCCCAGCCGGTGCAATGGTCAATGATGGTCAGGATGTATGTGTTGCCCGAGGGAGTCTCCACGAGTGGGCCAATCAAATCTGCAGCCAAAAATTGCATTGGAGCCTTCGGAAGAGGCATTTGGCCATATGGAGCTTTGACTGGCTGTCTGTTGTGGACTACACAATGAGGGCATTGCTTGATAAACTGGGACACTTGGCGTTTCATGCCTGACCATACAAATGCTTCTTTGATCCTCAGCATTGTCTTCCGCACCGACATGTGACCGACTTCCTGGTGAGCCTTAGAAATGACTTCCATCTGGTGACGTGGTGGTAGGACGAGCCTTGGATGTTCAGGGGCGTATCTGTAGGGAGGTGTTGTGGAGTAGAGGAGACCATTGATAATTTCATAGTTGTCGTCGTCATCGTCCTCCTCTTTGTCCTTCCATTCAGGCAGGGCCCTTTGATCAGCGGCTAGTTGTCGTAGATCGAGGCCATAGGACTGTGCTTCGGCATGAAGCTCGTTGTCAATTGGAGGGATTTTGTCGCCGAGTTGCCAAAATCCGACGTCGAAGGTGGCCACAGTGTCATGTTGTCTAATTCTCGAGAGCATATCAGCTCGGACGTTGAGTTTGCCCTTGTGGTATTCCACTTTACAACCATATTCCGACAAGAGTACAGCCCATCTCTGTATCTTGGTGTTGTTGAGGTCTTTTGTAAAGAGGCTCGTAAGGGGCTTATGGTCGACGAACGTCCTGTATGAGCTTCCGATGAGATACACTCTGAGTTGCTTGAGACAATAGACCAAACCATAAGCTTCTTTCTCGATCGTTGCCCATCGATGCTGAGTGGCTGTGAGTTGCTTCGACAAATAGACGATAGGTCTTTCCATCCCATTATCGTCCACCTGGCAAAGTACGCCCCCCACAGCGTAGTCGCAAGCGTCGCAATAAAGTAAATAGGGCTTGTCGGGTTGTGGGTGAGCCATTATTCGTTCACTGCAAAGTTCAGCCTTCAGAGTGTCGAACGCCACTTGTTGGTTGTCTGACCAGATGAACTTGACATTTTTTCTGGTCAGGAGGGTGAGTGGTTCAGCTATTTTGGCATAGTCGACGATGCAGGAACGATAATAGGAACACATACCCAGGAAGGTCCTTGTCTCGGATAAATTTGTGGGCGCTTTCATGTTGTTGATTGCCTCGGTCTTCTGTGGGTCCGCCGCGAGGCCCTGGGCGCTCACAATATATCCAAGCAGCTTGACTTGCTTCATGCCGAAGACGCATTTCTTGGGATTAAGTCTCAGGTTGTACGATCGAATGCGGTCAAAGATGATCTTTAGATGTTTGAGATGTTCTTCTTCGTTAGAGCTAAAGATGACCAAGTCGTCAATGTAGATCAACGCGATTTTGCCGATCAAGCCCTTCAGAATGACCTCCATGGCTCTTTGAAATTTCTGAGTTGCACAGTTCAGGCCCATCGGTAGCCTGGTCCAATGGAAGAGCCCGCGATGGCACACAAATGCGGTCTTCTCTTGATCATCAGTATGAAGTGGTAACTGATGGTATCCAGATTTAAGATCAATGGTGGAAAATACGGTCGCACCTTGTAATTGATCGAAGATGTCCCTGATCAATGGGATAGGGTAGGCATCATTCTTGGTAATCTTGTTGACGGCCGTATAGTCCACCGTGAATCTTGGTTCGTTGCTGTCTTTCTTCTCGACGAGGACGACTGGGGAAGACCAAGGAGAAGACGAGGGCACAATGACACCCTGTTCGAGTAACTCGTCCAGCTTCGCATCGAGCGCCTGGCGTTTGCTGAAGGGTAGACGATATGGTCTTCTCTTGACTGGGCCCCCAGTCGTTTCGATCCTGACTTCAATCTCAGGATGACATCCGAGGTCCTCGCCCTTGGCTGCAAACAGGTCGTCATTTTTGCGAACCAAGGCCTCGATGTTAGAGTCTGAGATGAGGGGGGGTCGGTCCCCGAGCGAGCCTATTATCTGCCTCCTAGGTAATAGCTCGAATGCATGCCCTTTCCATGAAAGCATGCCTTGTCCATAATCAATAAGAGCACCATCTCGCCTCAGTACGTCTCGCCCCAAGATCATACCATGGCCGATGCCCTCCACAACAGTCACATTGAATGCCCCCACACGTAGTTCAGTCAATTCTACCACACCGACAGTCTTGATTTCACCCCCAGTGACGTTACACAATTGCATGGTCGGTGGGTTAATTTTGGGGATGAAACCAGCCAATTTACAAAAATTGTCAAATTCTTGGCGCCTTAGAACGCTCCTTGTTGCTCCGGTATCTAGAAGCGCTGTACAATTGCAATGTTCAAATTCCAGCTCGACATAGACTAAGGAGTCGACGTCTAAGGCGCTTATTGGCCCCCCTGGTAGCGAGGTCCTCGGTGACTACGCCCCTGGTTTCTGTTTTGTCTGGCCCTGTCCGATAAGCGTTTTCTGCAGTCTGGGGCAATATGACCAATTTTGTGACAGTAATTACATACCGGATAGCCATCGTCTGTAAACTGGTTCTCGGTAGGTCCCTGGGCACGTTGGTTGCCATATTGCTGGTCATATTGGGCCACCGGAGCCCTGCGTGTAACGTCCGCATTCGGTGTGGGATGGTAGTAGCCTTGTGGTTGTGGCTGTTGTCGATGAGACTGCTGTGGTCGGCTGTTTTGATGTCGGCCGTTGTCATGCCTTGACTGTTGCGGTTGTGACTGGGCCCTGTCCTTCTTGAGGTCATCCCTAAGACCTTGCAGTAGTGCCGTCATCTTGGTGAACTGGTGTGTCAAGCCAGTGAGCTGACGTTTGCTGTCTTGATCCTGCAAGTCTTGGGGGGGCGGCTGGCGATCTCGGGGGGGTTGTTGTCCCCCTACGGCTCCGACTTCCATCGGTTCTTCGAACCTTTGGGTCTCTTTGTGTCCAGAAATGAGGCCCTTTTCTCGAGCCATGGCCACTCGATTTTGGTTTGATTGGAGCTGGCAGACCTTGTGAATTGCAAGCTCGAAGGTTTGCGGATAGCCCTTCTCAATGAGCTTGATGGCTAATTTATCGTCCGAAAGGCCTTTGATGTAATACTCGATGAGAAGGCGTCTCTCGGCATCTTCTCTCTCCTCATCTCGAGCTAAGGGATAAGCTAGTTCCACGGCCTTTCTGTAACGCCTGCCGTAGGCTGCCGTCGTTTCATAAGCAGCCTGCTTGATGTGCTGAACTTCGTGCTTCAGCTTTTCCTCTTCTTGTGAGGAGAGGAACTGAGTCTGTACGTGGAGTTTAACCTCCTCCCATGTTGCGTACAGGCGTCTTTCATGCGTTCTGAGAAACCTCTCTATTTCGTCTCTGAGGTCTGCTGTGGCAGAAGTTGTGGCCACTAAGATTGTCTGTTGAGTATAGGGTAAAGTGAGTTCTACTTCCCTAATCCAGTTTCTCACTGATTGTGATGTGGTGCCATCACATGATGGGACTCGTTTGGCACAATCTAGGGCCTGTTGTCTGTCCTCGGCCAGAAGTTGTTGTTGCAGGACCCTATGTTGCAAGTCCAAAGCCTCCTGATGCTCTTTCTTGGACTGTAGCATGAAATGGTCCCTGAGAACCCGTTCCTGTCGGAGGTACTCTACAAAGGTTACCTCGGGCAGTGCCTGGTTGGCCTGCTCATTGTCCTCAGCTGGTTGAGGGTCTTCTCCCTGGGCCACTCGGGACGCCGCTGCTGCCTCGTCGGCCTGTCGTTGGGCCTCGTCGTTGACCCTTTGTTGGGCTGCCATCTCTTGCTCGCGTCGTTGGAGCTCGATGAGATGGGGGTTACGGGGGTTAAAGGGCGGGTATGGCATCTCGATTGCCTTGTAGAAATAATCCTTGTGAATGTAAAAGTGATCAAGGGACCTAACTTTGAGCTAAGGGTAGTTGATGATTCTGGAAGCCCATGTGTTTTGGTAAAATGTGTCTTCGCGCCTAAAACTTTCAACTAATTGCTGATCTTGTCGTACATCCAGTAATGTGTTTTGGTAAAAGTTGTGTTTTTCAAATATCCAGACTAAAAAAAAAAATTTTGGCTTGTCGTATCCACTATGTACTCACTGTACTGCTCCAATATGTTCACAAAAGTTGACTCTGTTCAATTCACTCAGGGTACACCATTGTGAGCTCCAGGTGTCTGCTGGTTGACAGAGACAATCATAGATTAATAGTCACAATTGATAGACTAATTAATCAGTCCTCAATTAAAACAGCTTCCCAAATGTGTACTCGTATCACTGCAATTGAGGGAGCTCAGCTAGCCAAGGAAATGGCTATCACAATTCTAATAAGTCCAGACCAGTTATACTGGGATTTCAAGATGCTAGTTTGTATATGGTAAGAATGACAAACAATATAGTTACGGTTCACAGATAGACTAAAAGATGATTTATTGTAGGTGACAGCAGGTTATATAGAAATATGAACAAACATGTAATTGGTGGATGGCAATAGCCAATCAGAGAACAGTATTAATAAAATGGGACAGTGCCCTTATGCATTGTATAAACAGTATGTGGGTTCAGTGATTCTGGACTCCAGGTTTCATAACCAGAAAGGTGCTAATTGGTAAAGTGCAATTAACCTCCCTTAGATAATTGTTACTAGCTTTTATCCCCCCAATTCATCTTAATTCCCAATAGAAAGAATGCTGGATCACAGAGAATTGTCAGATGCCTTGGTTTGGCAAGGCCTTTGTGTTGGGGCTTATAGATAGGCCCAGCATGATAAATGGTACAACAATATAGAGGATTAAAATTAGGGCCCTTTGTGTAACTTGCTGTCACAAAGGGCAAGCCATATGTGAATGGACTTTAATTATATGGTATCTTAAATGTGGACAATTCTCTGGACTGGCAAACTTGTATAATGCATTAAATGCATTGAAATTACTCTTGGCCAAAAATGTACCAACTTAAATGCAGAAAAGATATATTACCCAACTTTTGGATCCAAGCCTCACTGATCAAGGTAAATACATAGAAGTGCTGTAGGGAAGCTCTAGCAATAGATCTAAGGAATATATATAAAATGGTATTCATAATTGCATGTATGCTTTTACAAACTGATGCAAAATCAAGCATATTGGGCCGAAAAAAATAAATATCTGGAAAATTGTCCAGGTAGTATGGCCAATTTTTTTGCAGATGTCCAGATATGATCTAAATTGGGGGTATAAAATATAATTATTTTTTAAAAAGTGGGTCAAATTTCACAAATGTCCATAAAAGTAGGTCAAAGGTCAAATACGGGCAAATATTTCACATTTTTCTCCTAAATTTGTCTTTTTTTACCTCTTGTACACCCTGCCACTGCTTTTCAAGCACCTTATTGCATTCCTCCAACCTTAACCTAGTTCCAAATAGCAAATTGACCCTTGACCTTGAATATCTAGGTCAAGGTCATTTTTCAAAAATAGGTCAAATGTTAATATTAATGGGTTTTTTCTCCAAGAACAGCCAAAATGTTGGGTAAAGGTTGTGTTTTGCATGTGTTTAAGACTAAGGTTTAAGCAATAATCCCACCAAAAAAATTAAAACTTGCAGGTCATCATCCTTAGTGATTGTTGCCATGGAGACATAAAAAGAAATACATTCCATAGCTTGTTCGCAACTGATGTAAAATCAAGCATATTGGGCCAAAAAAAGAAATATCTATGAAATTTTTGAGGTCGTGTGGCCAATTTTGTGTAAAACAGCATATTTAGATGTCCATGTATGCCCTAACATGGGGGATATAGATATTATTACAATAAAAGGTGGGTCAAAGGTCACAAATATATGTCTATAATAGTTGATCAAAGGTCAAATAAGGTCACATTTTTTTCTCCTGAATTTGTGTTTTTAACCCCCTATACACATCACCACTCGTCTATCTCAAGGAAGACTCAGTCAAATCAATTTGACTGAATTTTGAAATATATCTGAAAAATAATCTCGAGGATCTCTAGCACCAAATGGCAATAGAAATAAGCCCAATGGGTCCATTTATTACCATACACTACTCCTTCGAACTCTCGGTATTTTGGGACATTTTCCCTCTGTTTTACAGCAATTTTCCATGAAAAACGGACATCTTTCATGGCTCATCTGACTCAGCCGAACTGATTTGACCTAGTATTCCATGATACAATGAAAGAGGACAAGCAGTCATGTCATCATTCAAATTGATTTAACCTTGTATGCTTATGCATCATTGAAAAAAATAAAAAGGTTAGTCTTAAGTAAAACTATGGTTCAGTGGTTTGACTGAGTCTTCCACAACAGAATCTGAGTTGCACAATGGGAACTTTTGAGGTAAAAAACAGTTAAACCTGCTTTGACTGAGTCTTCCATTGATTTTTTCCCTCCAAAAAGTTGTTTGTTGTGCAAGCTAAAAAGGTCAAAGTGGTTTGACTGAAGCAACTCTATGAATCTGCACAAGTCTAGTGGAAGACTCAGTCAAAGCTATGTTTTGGCTGGATCATCTCCATTTTCTAGTGGAAGACTCAGTCAAAGCTATGTTATGACTGATTCACAGATTCGGCTTCAGTCAAACCACTTTGACCTAGTATGGAAATTAAAATAATGAAGCCACTGCCTTGCAGCTTCCTGGAATAATCAGTCAAAATTACTTTATTAAATAAATTCTACATTTTTTAAGCATCATTTATGTTTCTGCATGATCACAACACCAAGCTGAACACAATGATATAACTCTCAATACAATCAGCGACAGCAAACAGAAGTTATCTGCTGATTTGTTTAGTTTTCAGAATTTCAGGTCTGCTGAAAATTGCAAAATTTGCTATATCTGAGTCTTCCATGAGATAGACGCACTGGTTTTAACCCTTATTGCATTCTTCAACGCCTAACCTAATCCTAAATGGCAAATTGACCCTTGACCTTGAATATGTAGGTCAAGGTCATTATTCAAAAGTAGGTCAAGTATCAAAATGTATGGTTTCTTTCCGAGAAAAGTCAAAATGTAATGTAAAGGTTGTGTTTTGCACATGTTTAAGGCTTAGGTTTTAAAAGCAATGATCCCACCTATAAAATGAAAAATTATAGGTCATCATCCTTCGTGAGTGTTGCCACGGCAACATAAACAGAAAACCTTCAGCAAATAACACCTTTAGAAGATTACAGTTGCACCATAAAATTGGTGTGTTTACCCAATGGCATATAGGTATGCAATAGCGGTAGAGTCATGGCCTTAAGTTATCTCTATTTGCTTGCTGCCCTGCCATCTGCCCATCTGCCTGCCAGGGTTTGTAAAACCAGGGAAAGGCCTGATCAGAATAATTTATGCTTATTATGGTACAGTTTCATGCATGTATAAAGTAAAGGTTATGAGCTGTTGGTTCGAAACCAAAAATATAACGCAGTTATATTTTTCTCAAGTTTTACCAACCATTCAAAAAGTATTAAATACACATCAAAAAGCACTGCTACATTTTGCAGGAGATTATGTGTTGAAAATTTCATTGCTGGATATGCAATAGTGGGTAAGTATTGGCTGCGATATGAAAAAAAAATTGTTAATATTTTTTCTCAATACTACAAAAAGTATATAGAATATCTATCTTTTCTGATAGATATTCTATATATACCATACATTTTGATATTTGACCTACTTTTGAATAATGACCTTGATCTACATATTAAAAGTCAAGGGTCAATTTGCCATTTAGAATTAGGTTAGGCGTTGAAGAATGCAATAGGTGTTAAAGGCAGTGGCGATGTGTATAGGGGGTTTAAAAAAACAAATTCAGGAGAAAAAATGTGCCCTTATTTGACCTTTGATCAACTATTATAGACATATATTTGTGACCTTTGACCCACCTTTTATTGTAATAATATTTTATACCCCCATGTTAGGGCATATGTGGACATCTAAATATGCTGTTTTACACAAAATTGGCCATACGACCTCAAAAATTTCATAGATATTTCTTTTTTTGGCCTAATATGCTTGATTTTACATCAGTTACTAACAAGCTATGGATGTATTTCTTTCTTATGTTGCCATGGCAACAATCACTAAGGATGATGACCTGCAAGTTTTCATTTTTTTGGTGGGATTATTGCTTAAACCTTAGTCTTAAACACATGCAAAACACAACCTTTACCCAACATTTTGGCTGTTCTTGGAGAAAAAAACCCATAAATATTGACATTTGACCTATTTTTGAAAAGTGACCTTGACCTAGATATTCAAGGTCAAGGGTCAATTTGCTATTTGGAACTAGGTTAAGGTTGGAGGAATGCAATAAGGTGCTTGAAAAGCAGTGGCAAGGTGTAAAAGACGTTAAAAGAGACAAATTTAGGAGAAAAATGTGAAATATTTGCCCATATTTGACCTTTGACCTACTTTTATGGACATTTGTGACATTTGACCCACCTTTAAAAAAAAAATTATATTTTATACCTCCAATTTAGATCATATCTGGACATCTGCCAAAAAATTGGCCATACTACCTGGACAATTTCCCAGATATTTATTTTTTTGGCCCAATATGCTTGATTTTGCATCAGTTGCTAACAAGCCATGGAATGTATTTCTTTTTATGTTGCCATGGCAACAATCACTAAGGATGATGACCTGCAAGTTTTCATTTTTTTGGTGGGATTATTGCTTAAACCTTAGTCTTAAACACATGCAAAACACAACCTATACCCAACATTTTGGCTGTTCTTGGAGAAAAAACCAATAAATATTGACATTTGACCTACTTTTGAACAGTGACCTTGACCTAGATATTCAAGGTCAAGGGTCAATTTGCTATTTAGAACTAGGTTAAGGTTGGAGGAATGCAATAGGGTGCTTGAAAAGCTGTGGCAAGGTGTACAAGAGGTTAAAAAAGACAAATTTAGGAGAAAAATGTGAAATATTTGCCCGTATTTGACCTTTGACCTACTTTTATAGACAATTGTGACCTTTGACCCACTTTTTTTTAATAATTATATTTTAAACCCCTGTGTTAGAGCATATTTGGATATCTAGATAAGCTATTTTACACCAAATAGGCCATGCTATATGGACAATTTCCTAAATATTTCCTTGTTTGCATCCTCATGTTTACGCCTGGCGTACTCTCTTAGTTACCATGGCAACCAAAAAATTCCAAAAAATATTATTGCCCCAAATCCTCAAAATTATTTGCATGCCCTTAATTTTCCATTCAAAATATTTGTCAATGACTGACAGGCAATCAAATAACAAGAAAAAAATGTTAGATTTGTAAAATGCAACTGACATTACCATGGTTACAGCCCTCTCTCTGGAAAACCATGTGACTTTTGTGATTTTTGTCACTTGCTATATCTAAGTAAGTATTATTGGCCAGACAGGATGTAACTTTGGATAATTCAACATTACCCTTCATCACTGCAGCCAGGCTTAAAGTATGTTGATTATTTTGAAAAAAAAAAAAAATTCGAATAATATAGGTGGCGCCATAGTCAAATTGGAATGAGTGCCCACGAGTTTGAAAATAGTTTTCGAAAATACAGGTGTTAGTAGAAAACTCCGCTTAGGTCACCTACCTGGATCGCGTTTCCTTTTTGAAAAAAGTTCCTCTGAAGTTGGTATGTCTTCACCTCAGGTACTGGACTGAAAACAATGGCCACTAGGGGGTGCTG
Organism: Platynereis dumerilii; assembly: GCA_026936325.1. Classification (NCBI taxonomy): domain Eukaryota; kingdom Metazoa; phylum Annelida; class Polychaeta; order Phyllodocida; family Nereididae; genus Platynereis; species Platynereis dumerilii. Next base: position 32,728,618 of record JAPTHN010000013.1, read on the forward strand.
TGGTAGGGTCATAAATCATGGTATTTGAAAAAGAATGAACACAACAAGTTTCCTTACACTTCTACTTGTCATGTGCAATTTTTTATGTCATTAAATTCACAGCTCTCAGCAGAGGCCACCTATCAATAAATGGTAATTTTGAGTTTCACAATTTTTCCCTTTTGAGGATTTATGAAAAAAAAAAGGGGTCTGACATTGGTCAACATAGCAGCTGTTTCCATGGAAACCGCTGGCTCTAGGAAAAAAATTTTAGTGAATTTTTCTTAGAGAGCTTCGAAACGGTGTATGGCACATTGTAAAGTCTGACGGAACCCCGGCCACCCCCGCAGGTTTTTACAAAAAGTGCCTCTTAAAAAGGCATTTCCAGAGCCAACATCTAATTGCAAGTTTTTCAAATTTTGACCCATCCAGGTGGAATTGCAGTAGCAATTTGCTTTTATCCTTGCACAAATAAATATACCTGACCTGCAAGCATATGCTCTGCAGTCTCAAGGACTTGGTTATACAAATGAGTTAGAAAAAGCAGGCAAATAAGCCACAACAGACAGAATGAACTTGAAACAAAACAGTTGTCATTAAACTAGGAAATTTTGAATTGTTTATTTATAACATTATGAAAACAATACATTGAATAACAATTTACTGAAATGTAAATGATTATAATTTTTGAGCTATCAGTGCCAACACAAGATATTTTAAAAAGTGACAGTAATGACAGCAAGAGAAACGAAACAAAATGACATAACACTTTTAGATGACAGGTTTAAAAAATATATAAAATCCAAAAGAAATTTTTTTTCAAAAGGTTATGCAACCAATCAACTGACATTTTTTGAAATTCCAATTTCTGTCATACGTCGGACAATGCATGTCACCATCATCTCGAGGACCTAGCCCTTCTTAAAATGTGACATAGCGACACAGACCCTCTTAGAAATCGACTGACATTATGCTGGTCTACAAGTAAAAAGTGACAAATTACATTTTAAAGTACTACAATTCTTTTTTCATAATAAGTGCATGACGAGGGAATTTATGGCTGGGGGAGGTGGGAGTTCTGCTCCGGGGTGAGCGGGTAATTACTAATTGTTCAAATAATTTATGTTTAAAGGGGGACATGAAATTTTAACAAAAGATAAATGTCATAAAACAACCATACTCTCAGGGCCACGAGGGGTACTAAAGATCTATATGTAACCTAATTGGGGAAGGAGGAGGAGTACTAATAATTCTTAATGGTTCCAAAGAGACATCTGCTTTCTTCTTAGACAATCCATGTGTTTTTAGGAATGTGTGTGTTCATATTCGTCCACAACGCAGCACCGGACATTTGTATAAAATCCATCATCTGTGTCAGCAAGTTTCCCTGAAGAAGCCACGCCTGTCATGATCTGTGAAAAAAAGACAATCGAAAAAGAGATGAACATGTGTGATTCAACTTTTCGGAAATAAGAAGTTTTTAATCTGAAACGATTTCAATGACTGGCGTATGTATTTTGTCAAGATACTGATGCATGCATAATGGCAACGTCTTTGGCCAGTACCTAGCTGAACTTTCTGTTTCCATGACAACAACATATCCAAATTTTACACAATTTCGGAAATCGATTCAAAAACTGATGAATTTTCAACTGTAAAAAATTCATAGCTCTAAATGTCTATATAAAAAAATCTGTGAACTTTCTGAACGCCCCTCGTACTTGACCTTAAAATTACATATGATTTATAGTGGCTTCAGTATTGAAAACTCAGTCTGTAAAAGTCCCCCCCCCCCCATTGGATGTAGCAGAGTTTCTGCTGTTGCAAAACTTTGCAGGCGCCTGATCACGGCTTGGTATTTTACCATTTTGGGTTCTTTCAAATCGAAGTGCCTCGACTTGCAACTTCACAGCTAATTTATCAGCTTTAAGGTGGCTAGCTACTCATGCAAAGTGGTAGTTAGCGCACATTCACGCGCAGCCAGGCAGGCCCTATCTATCGTAACATCACCATTGCAGCTGATCTCTGCTGTCAAATTTTTTTAATTCTGAGAATTTCAAGTGTCGGCTGCTTCGTTTGCAAATTGTGCCACTTCTATTGGGGTTGGAGACTTCCCGTTTGGAGCACTAGATGCGCTTTGAGGATGTACTACAAACAGCCGGATTTTCAGCTTAAAACTCAGAATAGAACATTTTTACAGGCGATTTTCCTCAAGCAGGTGTAATTTCTCAAAAATGACTTGGTAATAAAAAAAAAATTGTATATCAATTTCAAGTGTGGTAGGAAGGGTTGTCTGTATTATCATATTGTTCCCCAATATTTTTGGAAGTAAATGACAAAGAATTAAAAAATCCTATCTATTCAATTTTTTTAGCACCATGGTTTATAAAAAAAGTTAAAATTGTCAAAATCAAAACTTTTATTCCGAGACCCTTGGAAAGTCCTTTAAACTAATTATATCTCTTTGAAATTGCAATCAGCTTTTCCCTTCAAGAGTCTTCTTTTATTTCAAGCTTCATTGTATAATATGGGATGCATGACCACGGAATAGCAGGGAAAACTTCACAGTAAAAAAGAAAAAAATGCAGTTTTTCAGGTTTGGGTGAACTGACTTTCCCGTGCATAATCTCAAATATTTTTTTTAAAGGCTGGTAGCGACCACTTTTCTGGCATATCTTTGCTATAAACTATATTTTGGATCATTCTAAACTATTTTTGAGAAATCCTATCTCGGAAAGTTCACGAGCATCGAGCCACCTTAAGAAACTCTACATGTCCCAGGTTGTCTGCAGTGGTTTTTGAATTTCCATTTCTGAGAAACTTCATCCTATTTATTAGTGTCCAGAGCAAACTTGACTGCTCACTCCGGTCACTGTACCAGTCCTTACATTATATTATAATTTTTGACTCATTGATTAGTCAACATTCGATGAAGTTGTAGGACAACAAATGGAGGATCTCCTCAGTTCCTCCATGCCATGGCTGGCATGGGTCCATGGCACCTCTAGATAACGGACTTCTTACAACGTACATGTACAGGTTGAACAAACTTCGGAACACAGGAGGAGAATAAGTGAAATAATAAAATAAATTCATACACTGTACCTCATTATAAGCACACCGTGCCCAGACTCCTTTCGTTGTTGAGAGCCATCTGCATCGGCCGGTTAATGTTAGTCCGAAACCTGCAACGGAAACAAAAAGAAAAATTACAATCAGTGTAGCCAATCATTGGTCTGTTATAGCAGCTTTCCCTTATCGCAACTGACTAAACAGAGAGGCGAATAAATTGGGTCATGATATTTTGACAACATAGCTGACATCAGCAGAAACAACTTTCATTAGGTAGGGTAAGATGGGGAGAAATCCGGGCCCCTTTTCACATATATTCCTCCTTCAATCCTTTATATTTATGAAAAACATACATTTTATATCATGGAATTATGAAATATATACATCTAAAAACATTAGGAAATATACATGCTTTAATTTGACAACTTTGAGCCAACATCACTATATCAATGTTCCATCTACATAAATAAGTCTTACATTCAGTCTAATCACCTTAAAAAGACAATCGACAATGGTTTTTTAAAATTTTAACTGATTAGGTTTTACACTTTCACCAGTATTATTATTTATTCCAATAAAGACAAACATAACACCTCCTCTGATGTTTTTGGCGTTTTGGACAAAACTAAACATTTAAACTTCTTGGCTCATTCCTAGGGACGTACCGATACCACTTTTTCGATCTGATACCAATGCTAGTATTTTGTTGCCGATACCACCAATTTCCGATACCATTCCGATACCGATACCATTGGTTAAATGTAGAGTAGTGATATACCGATCCGATCCTGTTTTTTAGTGCTGTGAACGGCGCCAATACCGATCCTTTGTATCGGATCGGTATATCCCTATATACTCATTCCTGAAGTCCGGTATTGAACAAAATGTCATATTCGGTCATTCTTTAGCTTGAAGAATGCACGGAATGACTGAACTCGTCTCAATTCAATTTAGGAGTTCAGTAAATTTAGGTGTTTTTTTTTAAACAGATCTACTACATATATACACATTTAGTCATGGAACAGTAAGGGGAGACCTTTTAATATCAAGGGGTGGCCTCGCAGTTTTTTTTTAAATAGATAATTTCTTGCTCAGTTTTGGTTAGATAAATTCTGCTGGCATTACCATGAAATAAATCATTTCCCGGCCAGGAAAACTCTAACCCCCCCCCTGGAAATTAAATGGTCGCCCCCAATGTTCATTTAAACTGCTTTACCATCAAGGCAGTGAATCCTTGTGAATTCATCTCGACCGCAGTCCGCACACTCTCTTGAGGTACAAACGCCTGTAACAGCCATTCCATGGGGACAGAGCACTCGTCTACCTTTATTTCCGTTACGCATGGCAAATGATCCACAACCTGCAATGAACCAAATGACTGTCAGAATCAGAGCTTTAGAGGTGATTAAAAATTTCTTTAAAATTAAAGTATGGAAATTTACAGAGCTCCTGATGTGCTAGATTACCTGATACAGTAGTGGACAACAAATTCTGACTGCTCTGTAAAGCGAATCAAGCTTTTTTTCATCTGCAACTCTTACAGCGAAACACTTTGATATGACTCATGATAGTCGATGAAGTGTCGTCTTCTCTACTTTCAACATGGCATACATAGACGCTGTTTGATTAGTCATGATCAAGAGTAAGCCATTTGACTTCTCATAACAAATTTTTGAGTGAAAATCAGATGCATTTATCCTTTTGTTTGGCTGTCACCAACAAGTGGGATAAATCTCCTTCAATCAAATAAACATTGAAAGTATTGTGTTTGATCATGACAAATCATCAGCATGACGACACACGAAGAGCCATTTTCACAGTGCCACAGTCTACTTTAATTCTGTATCAAAGTGTTTCGCTGTAAAGGGCTTCGCTCGAGGCCGACAATGAACTTTCAGCTGAATTGGCCCCGCTCTCGGGCTCTCAAATCCCATATTGCCCTCACAAGTCCCGTTGTTGTTATATTGCTACTTACTTGGAGTGGAAGAGACATAACAGCATTTTAGACGGGCTTGCGCACCGTAGCAGTCAGGTACCTTTCCTGAAGTACAAAGTGCAGTCGCCACATAGTCTTGTGGGCATTCCAAAGTATCGCCGCCATAACGAGTACTTCTGCAACAATAATTTATCACAAAATTTACATCATTCCTGTATTAGAATTGGAAGTCCGAAGTGAAGCCGTACAAGGATGACAGCTTATGGTGGCACAACCTCTGGGTTTTGTGTGGTTCTCCAAGTGACGGTCCGATCTATGAGAATAAGACTCAGGCTAAGCGACAGTATTCTTATGCTGTTCGCCGATACAAGCGTCAAGAATATCAGTTTCGTAAGAATAAAATGGCTGAAGATATTTCGAACAACAGAAGTAGATATTTCTTTTGTGAAGATAAAAAAATGAAATCTAAACGCACAATTGCTCCGAACATTGACGGACTTACTAGCAGTGAAGAAATTGCAGAACATTTAGCTAATAAATACGATACGCTTTACAATTCTGTACCTTCAGATCAGGACAAAATTAATGAAATTGGTGACTTTATTAAAAGACAATGTAAGAATGATGCTGAATGTGACCGTGTTGTGAATGTTATTGATATTTCAAATGCCATGAATAAGTTAAAAGCTGATAAATCTGATGGGCAATCTGATTTGATTTCATCTCATCTCCTGATGTGTAGCGAGTTGTATAAAAGTAAAGTAGCCTCATTGATTACTGCAATAATTACTCATGGTCATCAAACCAGAAGAATTAAACTAGGAATTTTTCTATCAATCAATAACTGAAATAACATATCATGTTGAACCCTATCGAAGGCTTTTGTAAGATCAACACAGCAAGAGTACACTTGAGATTCATTTTCGAAATAATAGTTAATTTCTTTAGCTATAAGACTACATACAGAAGTGCTGTGACCTTTCTTATAAGCAAATTGCATATCACTTGTACAGAGTAAATGACCATAACGATTCAATATAATAATATCAAAAAGTTTGCTGACAGAGCTGCATAATGCAATACTCTATAGTTATTAGAATCACACAAGTTACCTCTATTGTCTTTAGGTATTGAAGTTATCGTAGCTAACAACATAGACTGGTTTGATGACCATGAGTAATTATTCTGTTAAAGGTTTGAGAAAGATGTTGGAAATTTGTGAAAATTTTGGTATTGTGTATGGAGTTAAATTTAATTCTAAAAAGACTGTTTGTATGTTATTTTCGAAGCAACGTGTAACGGATAAGCCTGATAATCATTTGTGTGGTGCTAAGCTGATGTGGGTTGATAATTTTAAACATCTAGGACATAAAATTAATTTTAATTTAAGTGAAGCGGAAGATGTAAGAAATAAAAAGGGTGACTTATTTAGCAGAGTTAACACTGTTTTAGCTACGCTTGGAAAATGTCCAGACATAATTTTACATAGAGTATTTAATACCCAGTGTGCTCATATGTATGGTACTGCCATTTAGAATTTCTCCGATAAGTCTATTCATGAATTTGTTGTCGCATGGAATCGATCAGTGAGACGATTGTTTAATTTGCCTTATAGAACACACACTAGGTTCCTACCGGTTGTGTTAGAGACACCTGGTGTTCTTGATCAAATTTACTGTCGTTTTATTCAGATGTTTCAAACAATGATAGAAAGTTCAAATTTCAAGATTAGATATTTATATAATCATTGTATAGCAACTGCGAGATCTATTATTAGTAAAAACATGAATGTTATTAGAAAGCAGGTTCACTTAGACACCTCCTCAGTACTAAGTAAGGGTATTCACATACTTAAAAGTGCTTATGTAAAAGATATTTATGACTGTGATAGGAATGTGATAGCTATGATTTGTGAATTACGTAATAGCCAGGTAGAGTTGGAAGGTTTTACTGTATCTGACAGACAAGGTTTTATTGATTTTATTTGTACCATTTGAACATTTGATTTTATATCTGTGATCGTTTTAACTATTTATGATACTATTTTACATCATTGTTATATTTTTGTAAACTAAACCTTTGTATTTCAAAGTGTTTGAATAAAATATTATACATATTACAGCATGTTTATAATGTACCATAATAACAACATGGTCTTGAAGTTGAGTATCATGAATGCTTAATTAATGGCAATATAGGATGAACGAAATAAAGATCTCTCTCTCTCTCTCTTTCCTAGACTGTATCCTACTATACACTGTATATACTATGACATTGTAGGTTGGGGGAATCAGCTGACAAACTCGCTTGGTGAGAGGTTTAACATAAATGTTTAATTGTATAATTTAAATGTCTAGAATACATAGTCCAGATCACAATATTTATAATGCAATTATAACATCCAACCAAATGACTGCATCAAGGAATTGAGTGTAACTCAATCTGAATTTTAGAACTGAATCCAACTGAATGTTACTAGTGAATGCAACCGAATGCCTGAACTGAATGTCCAAACTGAATACCAGGTCTTGTCAGAGAGTTGCCTTTTATATCACTGACTCGTCATCCAAGACTCATGATTTCCATGACAGTTCCTGGTAGTGACCAATGATGATTAGGCTACTTTTCACCAGCTCTCTAACAAGCAAACCTGACTTACAATGCATTTCATATATTTTCTATCGCTTATTTTACTTATTTAGAATAAACATTTTACAGTGAATTCCACAGTATGACAATGTCCCACCTGGTTGAAAAAGTTTGGACCTCGAAACTATCGAAATAAATTTTGACGTTTACCGCTTCTTTTTTTTTGTATAAATCACATACGTATAACAAGTTTAGACAATACATAGTTCCTACATCATTGCAATAATATATAAGTACATCTTGCAATAAAATATCAATATACAGTGGAACATAAATTATGACAAGCACATCACATCAAGACAACCACAATTATATATAATATGTCAAAAGTCATTAGAGTACAAGGAATTCTGACGAACATGGCATTAAGTTTGATTTTATATCATCACTATATTTACAGCAATTGCAAACTTTGGATCTATATGATCTTTGTCACATCAATAAATCATCGATTTTCTGTATCAGTAAACAGCCGTATGCTGTATGCACCATTTCTACTGCGCACAAGGGACCGTTCAGAATTTATGACTGGGGGGGGTGGGAGTTTTGGCCGAGGGGGTACTAACTTTTCACACGTGTTTCAAGGGGGGGTATTAATTTTTGACAACACTTCCAAGGGCGGGGTAAGAAATTTTAACAAAGAAAAAATGTTAAAAATCACGCATAAACTCATTTTATTTGGACTTTTTTACAGGCAAAAGTCCGCGAAATGACGCGAATCTGTACACGTGGCCATGTATAACAGTATATATGTGTGTATTGCTTTGTATGTCGAGGGGGGGGGGTACTAAAAATACACGTGAAACTCAAGGGGGGGTATCAATTTTTGACTGGAAGTTCCAGCAAAACTCCCCCCCCCAGTCATAAATTCTGAACGGTCCCTAAGATCAGGGAGTCTCTCTTTTCTTCATTGCAGGTTGGGGGAATCAGCTGACATACTCGCTTGGTGAGAGGTTTAAAATAAATATTTTATTGTATAATTTAAATGTCCAGAATACATCGTCCAGATCACAATATGTATTACACAACTATAACATCCAACAAAATTACTGCATCAAGGAACTGAGTGTAACTCAATCTGAATCTTAGAACTGAATCCAACTGAATGTTACTGGTGAATGCAACCGAATGCCTGAACTGAATGCCCAAACTGAATACCAGGTCTTGTCGGAGAGTTGCCTTTAATATGAAGACTGAGTCACTAACTCGTCATCCAAGACTCACCAAGATTTCCATGACAGTTCCTAGTAGTGACCAATGATGATTACTTAGCACTAGCTCTCCAACAAGCAAACCTGACTTACAATGCATTTCATATATTTTCTATCGCTTATTTAATTATTTAGAATAAACTTTTTACAGTGAATTCCAGAATATGACAATACTATATATTTCAATATATTAAAATGAGCACAGCTCACACTTCATCCATAAAAAACACCCTCACTACAATTCTCCTATTCATACACTCTAAAATATTTCAGACAAAATTGGTTTTTTAGATTCAAAATGGTTTTTTGAAAAACCAAATTTCAATGCTAAAAACCAACATGGATTTTTTTTAAAATCCATGTTGGTTTTGCATTGAAATTTGGTTTTTCAAAAAACCATTTTGAATCTAAAAAACCAATTTTGTCCCGACATTTTTTAGAGTCTACAATTCTCCTATTCATATGTCTCATCTCTATGTTCCTCAGACTTAAGATTAAGGTTTTATCATACATTATAAATTATTTTTTGAGGATGAGCATTATTTGAAACATTTTTTAGGTGGCTCGGTAAAATTTATCATTTTTATTGAAAAATCTCCAAAATGATGTCATGGCACAATAAAGACGTAAAATTTCAACATAAGCAAAAATGGTCAACTTAATCTTGATGTGTACCACTCAAAACATCACAATGCATTGTAGAATGTTGCATTCTTTTACCTCAGCCATGGACTCCGCAAACCTGTTTTTGCTTATTTTTGACAAATGAATGAAAGTCACTTGCACACTCTAAACAATGTCGGGACAAAATTGGTTTTTTAGATTCAAAATGGTTTTTTGAAAAACCAAATTTCAATGCAAAACCAACATGGATTTTTAAAAAAATCCATGTTAGTTTTTAGCATTGAAATTTGGTTTTTTCAAAAAACCATTTTGAATCTAAAAAACCAATTTTGTCTGAATTTTTTTAGAGTGCACCTGGTTCAGATCAGGTGGCAGAACCTTACCCGTCACAATTGACAAAACTTATTTGCTATTTACTGCTGTTGTAGAAAATGAGATGAAGAATTGAATGTCAATGATGAAGGTTAATACATGGCTTAAAGTAAATACATCTCTGTTAATACATTTCAGCAGAGCGTAGATTATCTGGGAGTGTAAGTGTTGACAAAACTTGCTTCATGATATTTCATCCAAGAAACAAAATTATAGCAAAACTTAAGATTGAAAGAGAAGAAATTTTGCTGAAGCAAGTTAACAGTTTTAATTTTTTTTTTTTTTTGGGTTGTAGTTGATGAAAAAAATATATGGAAACTGGCAACCAAACATTGATGAAAAATCTTGAAAAATAAGAAAAGCCTCAGCCATAAAGAAGTGATTTAAATCTTCCAAGTGACTGTTAGGATTGTGCAAATATAAATTCACACACCAAACCACCATTTAAGAAAGTCAGCTTGTTGTAATCCCCACTAATATTTGAGTTAAAACTCAGGTCATACACTCAGATAAGAACCCACAAGGGTGTAACTATTCCCTCATTACTGTTTTTTCGCTCTACCACTGCTTCCTCATCATTACCAGATTGTATGAACCTTTATTACAGATATCGTATAAGTGTGCCATGTTCCATGTGAATATGTGCACAGATGATGTCAGTATTGCAATACTGACATCACTATTGGCACTCCAAGCTTGAGTGTTGATTCCAACTGCTACCAACAAGTCAGGCTTATGGGCTGTCTAAGTGTGAATAACAATTGATTAATCTGCATTCATTGGTATGGTTGTTTGTTTCAGTTGGAGCAGGTGAAACTGATATGTTTGAGCCACTTGCATGATCCATCATGGACATTCATGGTGTCCTGTTGTGAAATTTCTCCTTGAGGGCAGCACTTAGTGGCTTTTCGGCCTTTTAGGTGAGACCTCTCAGACCAACAAATGGATATGAGAGTGAATGAATTTGTTTTGTTGTAAAAGTGCTAAGACTGACAGCAGTTATACACAAAATCCATGCATTATATATATATAGCTGGATATTGTAACTTTTGGATTTATTAAAAACATCAAACTGAATAATCAATGTTCAGCAACAAATCATTATGCTGATACTGACATCACAAGAGCACTGTGGCAGTTGAAAAGAACATGGCACACTAATAAGAGATCTGTAATAACATGGGTTATCCTAAAGTGGTTAACTCCTATAACTTGTCTTCCATCAGGGTTACTGGCAAAAATCAGGTAATTTCCAATGCAATTCCATCTTAATCTCATAGATTTACTTGACTAACAACTTTTCACTAACATCCATCCAAATTTTATGTCCATTCACCTGTTTATTCCCTTATGGGTTTCTGTGTTTTCAATGGGCTTTACCTGTTGTAGATATTGCAAAAGTACAACAATGGAAATTCTACTTCAGGTTGGTTTAAAAATGAAACCTTACCATGTTACTTTGCAAACTTACAAACTACAACTGTACTTGTATGACTAACTAGCCATAGTGACACACATGTTCATGTAACACAAGGAAAAACAGGATATTCAATCCCAGCATCAGACTAAATATTTCTAAACGTTCCATAAAATACATATTTCCAGAACTGATAAATGAAGCGCCCTACCAAATCATTAACAAGCTATCCCCTCATAGTTTTCGTGACTTTACCAATTACACCAGTGTAGTAACCATAAATAATTATTCTGCTATATGGAGAGTAGAAAATGATTATGTGTGTAACCACTGAATAATTCATTATTCTATTTCATCAAATCACCTTTTGCCTTTTATTAATCCTGCATTTAGTCTTTCGGAAGAAATTATTGTGCATACCTTATCGTCTTTCTACATGATGATACAATTGTATTTCTAGTTATAATATGATCTCAATGCATGGTGACCTGCATTATACATGTAGCAGCTTTAAAAGGCCTTTATAGATCAATTTACACTTGGAAGTTTATAGCCATTGATATTTTATCTCTGACTTTTTGCTATTGGCTAATATGGCTATGACAAAATTGCAAGGCTATGATGAAGTTGTCCACATGAAATGCCATTGGCCATTTTCACCTATCATATCTAGCACCAAAGTTGTATACTTTCTATGGAGTCTCCAGCTGTGACATAATAGGTCCACAATAACGGAACATTTTTTATTTTTTTCAGAGCAATTGCAAGAGCTACAAGAGATCAAGGATACGATAATTTGAGATATGTATAATATATGTGTTCATATGTGTGAGATACCTCAGGATTTGTTTTCCAAATATGAATTTTATAACAAAATTGCACTAAGAAGTATTTGACTATTGATAATGATTATGTTTAATAGTTATATATAATATCATATATTACTATGAAAACAGCCCTTATCATTCATTGTAAAATTTTATCTGAAGGTGAGCTACATGGGGTTCACTGCTCAGACCTACACCAAAAAATTCCTTTAAAAATTTAGACAAATATAAGCCATGTTTGACGAGTGACCCCATGAAGCTTGTGGTGAAAACTGGCTTTGAAAGTTTAAATAAGGGAAATTTCAAAATGGCCACCATTTGTTATTGCTCTCTGCACATGCTCAATAGGTCTGAGCATGCTCAGTGAGAACCAGGTCACTCCTGGGCATGCTCAGTGCCAATTAGGTCAGAGCTAATTTTCCATTGCATTTCTTTCGTGTATATATGATCTGTTGGTATTTCTTTGATTGAATGAAAACATCTACGAAGATCATTGCATATTTAGATCACGATATTCTGTGTTATTGATTTTTAACTCAGTGGCTGGAACTGGCAGAACAATGTATCTTATTTGAAATTGACTGCCAATAAAAATAAATAAATAAAATGAAGAAAATTATTGCATGACTCTGAATTAAGGGACGACAACTCGTATTCTCCCTCAAAAGACGTTGCCAACAGAGCCCTCTTGTGCTACTATTCAGAATAGTAGACTTTTTGGTAGAAATTCAATGTTAAAAATTAATGAAATAATCTCATTATAGACGGGACAGAGCCACGGGCTCACCAAGCGAAGCAGGGTGTCTCGTCCTTTAAGGCTAACATGTGAGTGGAGTGATCCAGCTGGTTCAATCAAAAATTTTGATTCAGACATCCCATAATATGATCCTGGCATTTGCTTCTCTTCACTCGTGACTACAATGTGACTACCTTCTTCTTCTTCTTCTTGTTTGACATTCCGCCTGTTTATGAGGCGAACCCAAAATTTTACCTACAAAAAATTTTTTCCCAAATAAAAAAAATTTTCGAAAAAAAATATTTTGCGAAAAAATGTGTTTTTCCAAAAAAAAAAAAAAAAATTTCTCCAACAAAACAAAAAAATTCCCAAAAAAAAGTTTGAAAGAAAAAAAAGTTCCCAAAAAAATAGAATATTGTAAACGAGTATTTACATGTCCCGTCTTCTATGCTGTGGCATTATCATATTATCAAATGTATGTACATGGCTTGTCATGGAATAGCGGCCATCGGGAAATACGGGCCGGCACGGACAATACTTGAGTCAATACAAAACAATCCATATGACAATATATAACTATACCGTAAACTGCTCACCTTTCTATGCAAATATGACTTTCAAGCGCAGCATGCGACACCCCTACGGCAATGGCAAGGAAAAGGTTAAGAATCATACCGACTGCTTACTGCAGTTCAATGTGTCACAAAGTGACTGATGTTGATTCGCTGAGAATTTATATATGATCTATTGCTCAATGTTCAAGCGCATACAGGATTATTAAAAGTCAAATGACATGATATTTTTATAGTACTCCAATCACTTCCTCATGCAGGAACTGTACTTGCCATCCTGTTTAATACTTCTATAAATGTACATAATAAGTAGTAGTTTCACATTTTCCAAAACGTATAAAGTTTACATATATTCCTGTTTCATTAATTAGGTTAACTAAATCTGGTATTCTGCAAGAGTGCAAAGCTAGATATCAAACTAGCTGTTCATAATTAGATTCGCAGCACCTGTATCTCTGTATATTACCAGGCCTCATGACAGGATACACTCATGGGTGTTTTCAACTAAAGTTGTGAGCTTGTGATGTGTGTCTATAGTATGACTCGCTCATCTTTTATCATTTGTTTTGAAAATTTATTGGGGTGATGATAGATTGAAAACGAATTGAGCTCCATCCGTATGCATTTCTGCTATGATTTCCTTTAGTTGTGGGTTCCATCCTTATTGTTATAAAGGAAAATCCTGCTTTTGAAGGAGACAGTCAACTCATTTTCTATTTCATGCACTCTAAAAAATGTCGGGACAAAATTGGTTTTCTAGATTCAAAATGGTTTTTTGAAAAACAAAATTTCAATGCAAACCAACATGGATTTTTAAAAAAATCCATGTTGGTTTTTTGCATTGAAATTTGGTTTTTCAAAAAACCATTTTGAATCTAAAAAACCAATTTTGTCTGAATTTTTTTAGAGTGTGTAAGGCCATCAATCTCACTGAAGCAATGCATCAATGACTTCGCAGCAAATAAACAAATGCTGTGATTGGATGAAAAATGATTTGTCCAAAGTAATCGATTACTTGGTTGCAAACATTCAGGAATTGTTGTAAAATCAAATTATGCCTAGTGACATTTTTGTTATAGTTCTCTGCCTGATTTTAAGCAAAATTTCTGCAACACACCTGTTAAATGAGAAACAAGGCCAAACCTGAGGATCACTACCAAACCAAGTGATCACTGTCAAACAAAATTTTTAATAAGAATGATCTGACATTACAATTGGAAAAACATAATGCCAGCTGACATTCCATGCCTTCACTTCATGCACTGCACTGAAATATGGAATATGGTCTTGGTAGCCTGAAGACCTGAGTAGTTCCTTGAAGATGTTCCTTAAAAACAGGTTCATGTGTGCTTCTTTAGGTTGATGATAATATTATGATATGATATTTGATAGGTCAGCATACTGAAAGGATCCTCTTTATTCGTATTCCATTACTCTGCATGGTCGTCAGAAGATTGGCCTTTCCACTTTTGTCCAAGTTACTAAGCAAAGAATAGATACTTTTGACTTTAAAAAAAAACATAGGCTGCGCAGCAGCAAACCTTCAGCGAATAACACCTTTAGAAGATTACAATAATATCATAAAATTAGTGCATTACGAAATTGCTTATAGGTATGCAATGGCGGTCGAGTGGTGGCCTTCAATTATTTGTATTTGCCCGCTGCCCTGCCATCTTCCCATCTGCTTGCCAGAATTTGTAAAATCATGGAAAGGCCTTATTGGACTAATTTACGCATATTATGGTGTAGTTTCATGCATGTATTAAGTATAGGTTATGAGCTGTCGGTTGAAAACAAAAAAAAGGTAATGCTGTTATAATTTTCTGAAGTTTTTCCAATGATTCATGAAGTGTTATACGCATCAAAAAGCACTGGTACATTCCATAGGTGATTTGTTTAGAAAATTGCATTACTGTATATGCAATAGTGGGCAAGTTTGGCTCCGATATAAAAAAATATATATTTTAAATATTTCTTCTCATATTACAGAAACTATGGAAGAGCCATCTGTCAGACATTGAAAAGGCACAACTAGACCATATAAGCCATATGTGTACCAAACTTCATCAATGTATAATTATGGAATAGTGACCGGATGTTGTGCCAGAAACAAAAAATAAATTTTAATTTTTTTTTTAATATTTCAAAAAGTATATAATATTTTCCATCAGACCTTTCAAAAGGCATAAATAGACCATATTGACCATATGTGTACCAAACTTTATCCATGTACATGCAATAGTGACCGAGTCTTAGCCCAAAAAACAAAAAAACATATGTTTTTATATTTTTTCTAATTTTTTCAAAAAGTATAAAATATCTGTCAATGAGACCATCAAAAGGCACAACTAGACCATATAGGCCACATGTGTACCAAATTTCATCCATGCACATGCAATAATGACCGAGCCTTGGCCCGGAAACGAAAACGAAAAAATTTATATATTTTGTTGATTATTTCAAAAAGGATTTAAGATGTATTCGTAAGACCATCAAAAGGCACAACTAGACCATACAGGCTAGATGTGTATCAAATTTCATCCACGTACATTCAATAGAGGCCGAGTGCTGGGCCGGAAACGATCTATCCGCCCACCGCCCGCCGCCCGCCCGGCGGACGGACAGCATTTTTACCCAAGTGATTACAATACCTTCTTCGAACTTCGTTCGCTGAAGGTAAAAAAGGAGTTTCCCATCAGCATGATCAGATCAATAACCCTTGTAAAACTGTGCAGGTGTGTATTGCTGTATATATGTTTATTTTTGTTAAATCATAAACATTCGCTCAGATCACATAATTAATTCTTCTGTAACAGAAATTTCACCAACATGGCAACCTATCTGGGTTGAAGTGTTGGAATTGTGGTAATTTAGAATTTCGGGTAGTCAGCTGTCTACAAGTGGACCGCTGTTTCATTGCCACTGCTTTTTCCAGCCTTCGCAGAACAATAATGAGAACATATGCTGTCATGTGTTGCCGCCTAGTGGCAAGTGTGAAATTCTGCGAACTCCAACGATCCGTCGACATAAACCCATTCACAAATTTTGTCTGGAAGAGACCAGGGCTGTTTCTGAGTATGCTGATGGCCTTGTCTACTTCCTTACAGCATGTGATTGGCGAGTCTTCTGGTTTACCTGAATGTTGAATAGAAACTTTGTGAAAGTGCCACAAAATTGGAACTATTTCTTTGGAGCTCAATACTGATTGCTGAAGCATACAAAACTAACTTTTGTGCCAGGTGTCAGCAGCGTGCAGTTCTCATTTTCACCAGACTGGGTAGTCAGTATATTGCAGGAATGTATGCACATGGTGCAACAACGTGGCAGCACTGTACATGCTGCACGTGACTTCCTGTTTGATCAAAACATTTGCTTGGAGAAAGCACATGTTTCATATAAAATCAATTTGCTGTCAGCAAACCACTTAGAACTGTGTATATAGTCACTGTGGACCTAACCTATGCGAAGTGTAACCTTGAAACATCTTTGATATTTGACTGACAGCCTCCAAAGTTTCAATGGGAGTTGGCAAAAAATTCTGTGTTGACATGGCCATAGGATAATTTCTCTTACCTTCTTGTCAATAAGTATCCTAGGATTTGTCCTGTTAGCCATTCCAAATAATAGATATCCCATGCAATATAGATATAGTCCATGAACAATTCCATGTGGATAAATGGAGCTGAAATGTTTCATTTATCTTTTCTGTGCAAAAAGTCCCTGGCTCTGTCATATATTATTATGCTCTGACAGTGTTTTGAGGGGTCCTGTTACAAAATAGCAGCCTGGATTATCTTGTTTAGCATTGTTTGGCATTGACTGTTTGTTGTAATCACCTGTTTCGAACCCCAGTTCAGTGGAGTGCATAAATTCAACTGTGAATACCATATGTGTGGTTGTGGGACCATGTATGCAGTCAATATGCTAGACATGCAAATGGAGTGACATACCACATATATTCCCACCATAGGCAGCACCTCACAGTAGCATTTTAAGAGTGACAGATCTGTGCTCTGCTGACACTTCTTGTACTTTTTAAAATGCACAGGACATTTGTAAATGAATGGGAAGCTTTTATGTTTCTCCTGGACCACTTTACTTCTGTCAACAAAGTCTTAGAAAAATGTCATGGTCTCTTTAAGTTTAGAAGTGGTGATTTTCTAAATTTCTAAATGGAGCTTTTCCTTCAGTCATGATTCTCTTTATTGCTTGTAGTAATTCAAATTTGCAAGACATTGCAATAGCAATTTCTATTTATCACATATCTAGTAACAGTAATGCAATATTCATTGCAATGCAGCTGCACTTGTGGATTGTAATTACATTTGTCACCAGGTGTTGTCATGTCTAGAAGTGACTGGTGCCCTGGTCCTAAATATCAACATTGCACTTTGTGCATGACAGTTGTTTTCGTGATCGGCCATTGTGGGACCCAAGGCCCTTCATAACTGCTTAGTGTTTAAACTTTGGAAAGAGGTGGTATTCATAAAAATACAGAGGTGACAACTACCTTTGGCCTGCCCTATGCAACAAGGCAGTTGCAAGGAGCAAGAAAAACAACAGGTAAGACTTTGTCAATGCTTTCAAACGTGTCAATTTGAGGATAAACCAGCCCATGAAAGTAGGTGAAATTCTAGTTTCTCACTGTATATTACTCCCCACTTCCTTTTCTTATTCCTGCAATATAAGTTATCCACGATTTCCCCCTGCTATCCCCTAATTGCTCCCTCTTCCCCCACTTGCCCCCACATAACCCCAACTTGCCCCTCTCCCCTACAGTTATTTTGAAAGTATCATCATGTTGCTATGTATGACAGTTGAATAGGAATGTTGACATTGCGCATCTTTTAGTACAATTTTCAAGTCTCACTGCAGTGGTTGCTGGGATATTGAATTTTTTTGGGGACTTTTTTCATGATTCAGAAATGTTGGATAGCACAATGTCATTGTTACCTGCTTTTTCTTCATCAAATTTAAAATAACAGTCATTTCTGTTTAAAACATGTTTTAAATTTGGGTTGGCCTATGTGTTATAACCATGCATTCGGATTCAAGGTCTTTTCCAACTAGAATGAGCGCTCAGAGATCGCATACCTCAGCCTGCCTTCAAATTAAGACTGAAGCTGAAAAAACTTTCTAATTCATGATATCCTTCATCAATAGTATAATCAAGTACTTTACAGAACATTTGATTTTTTTTTTCTAATTTATAGTATATATTTTTAAAGGTTTACCATATCAGATAAACTGTTTTCAAAGGGCCCACTGGAGCTATTAATGGATATGGCAGTCAATCAATGAATATACATGTATATATCTATCTGTCTACCTATCTATCTATCTAGCTATCTATCTAACCATCTATCTTTCTATGTCTCTATCCATCTGTCTGGTTTTAAAATATTTCTTAAAGAATTATTTGTCATTTTTCCTGCAAAGTATAAAGAAGTAAAAAAAATCTTCCAGTGATAGTATAGTTTCTATGCAATCGATATGTCTGCTGAAAAATAAAAAAGATCAGAAGCCAAGATTAATTGGATAAGCAGCCATTAATTGCATTTGATGATGATTACACTGACCAACGCCAATCAAGAAGCAGTGACAATCTGTAGAATTCTATAATTAACTAGTTTCAATGAGGATTCACAATTACTGAACAAACAGTAGAAATATATTACTATCTGTTGGTCTGCTAGTACTAAAATGATGTGTTTACTATTAGTGTGCATGCTGCACGGTAGAGGCCTAATTTCGAATTTCTTTAACTGTAGCCCAAAAAATTCTCCAATATTCACCAAAATTTAATCAGGTATTGTGTAGTACAAATGAACACATCGTACCAAAGGAAATCTAAATCCATTGAGAGTTGTAGGCATGAGTCGATTAACAAACACACAAACCCACAAGCAGAGATCCCAGAAAATGCCCACCCCTACAATACTCCGCCTGCAGGCTGAGTAATAATGGGCATTGATAGGTGCCAGCATACAAAATGTCACTGAATTTCCTCTAAAGATTTTGAGTCCAGCTTTATCCTCAGTTGTCTGTCTACCTCATGCCTGCTGTATTTTCAATCTTGCATCTTGGACAACTGCCACATAAACACCTTGCTTTTCTTGACGGTCCAGAAGCGCAGGTCATCAAAGTGGCCCCTTGTGCATTTGTTTCCACCATCACAACCTATTTCAAAGTCATTCCTGGTGGTCAAATTTTCCTGAACTATAACTATGGTGCGCACGGGTGGGGTGCATCCATCCATGTAGATTTCAGCTCCTGATGCGGGAGAATAGGTGATCCCCATGTGGTACCATTTGCCATAAGAAACAAGTGGCATTGACTTGAAAAAATGACTGTGGGTGGCATTCTTCACATACACCCTGACTTGATAGTTGGCAGTGAAGAACTGGAACGGCATGTAGTATACTGTTGAATGCATCAAATGAGAGAATGTCGAAATATTTGAATCAACTCTGAACCAGAATGAGAATGTGACCCCATTGGGGCAAAGACCAAGATTTCCCAAGCAATCGTTGCTGTGATTCCCAAGTGTTATGGTATTATTGTTATGTGGTGCAACATTAGGCAAGAATATTGCACTCCCCTGCTTTCCAACAGTTGTGTTTGGACCTGCAAATTGGAAAAGCATTAGTCAGCTCTGGTGGTTATATAATTGGTTGTCTCACTTTATAGAATAGGGTGTCCCAAAAAAAGTGGAAGTCTGAAATTCATCGGGGCAAACCTCTAATTGTGTTCTATAGCCCCTCTCTGACTCCCATGTAAAATTTCAGCTCATTTGAAGGTGTTTTAGATGTTGCTCAAGAGCCCCAAAGATAGATAGGGGTTTAACATTGAATTTTCATGCGAAAATGGCTATTTTAGCCAACAGCTCACAAATTATCAGTTTCAATCCACCCAAACACATGGACAGTTGATACAAAGATGTATAAATTATTCTGCACACTGTGGTACCAATTTCTGTATCTGTACCTCACTTCGTTATTGGCAAATATATACTATTTTACATGAAAAAATGACGTCAAGACAAAGCACCTTTCTTAAAGAAGATTACTTGCAGTCTAATTTTGAATTTAAACATGGGACAATCATATATTGGTTCCATAGTGTGACAGAGACACAAAAACATTAACCAATGTCTTACAATCTGTTTCAGACTATTGAAACAATCTAAGAAGTTCTTTTTAAATCACAGAAAATCGCGTAAATAAGTATTTCCACTATATGTAGATTTTCTCAATACCCAAACAAGTTATAAATATAAAATTGATACCAAAATGTGCAGAATGATTTATACACCTTTGTATCAACTATCCATGTGTTTGGGTGGACTGAAACCAATAATTTGTGAGCTATTGGCTAAAATAGCCATTTTCGCATGAAAATTCAATATTAAACCCCTATCTATCTTTGGGGCTCTTGAGCAACATCTAAAACACCTTCAAATGAGCTTAAATTTTACATGGAAGTCAGAGAGGGGCTATAGAACACATTTAGAGGTTAGCCCCAATGAAATTCAGACTTTCACTTTTTTTGGGACACCCTATTATAGAATGATATCTATATCTATTTGAGGTATTCAGATTGATTTATCTTTAATTGTACTTTATAAATTAATGTAAAAATTAAAAAAATAGGGCTGCAACTGTAACTGGTCTTTGTAAATTGTAAAATTAGTATGTGATTATGTGGAAAAATAAAATTCTTTTGATAATGCTTTGTCTCAAGAGTGACAAGACTGCTCCCTGTGGTTTTGCATCCTATCTTTAACTTTTCTTAATAAGAGTTTTCATAGGCCTATCTTTCACTTTTCATCAGCAAGTCAGCTAATCTCAGAGCTCTTTGAAGATTAGCAGATCATTGGAAGTTATGTTTTTCATTTTGAACTTCCACACTGGTGTTACCTGGTCATTGACAGTTTCCACAGGGGCACACAACGTAAACCCCGATGTTGCTAATTGGTAGAGGGCTGGTCTGTTGGCCACGTAGACATGTATGGTAGAGAATATGTTGCCACAACGTGAACACAACATCGGGGCTTTTTCACTACATTGCCACAACATAAAAAGCTGACTTTGAACCATTTACATTGCCTTACAATGTTGTGAAAACGTCACCACAACGACAGATGCTAACGTCATATCTTTGATGTTGCTTCACTACGTTGTGACAACATAATTTCTACCGTACAATTCCATGTCATTTGACGAACAGGGTGACGTTGTTGCAACGTTGCTACAACATAGATGTGCCCCCTGAGTTACCTGTAATCAGATGCATACCTTTCAAGAGTTGATAGTTTGTTTTCTGACACCTTTTCCGATAGGTAATTGACAAATGCTGACAAAACTGAAAACTCACACAATTAAATCAATGACATCGTAAAGCCAAGGTGAATGTTCAATTTGAAACTGTTGTGGGACCCTATAATAAGATGTTTGCCAGCCCATATTTGACTTCTCATCAACTAATAAGGGAACTGATTAGCCCAGCTTTCACTGATCTTAATAAGAGCTTTCCTCAAAGTATACCTTTGACCTTTCATTAGCTTATCTTAATAAGAGCTTTCCTCAACCTACCTTTGACCTTTCATTGGCTTATCTTAATATGAGCTTTCCTCAACCTACCTTTGACCTTTCATTAGCTTATCTTAATAAGAGCTTTCCTCAACCTACCTTTGACCTTTCATTGGCTTATCTTAATAAGAGCTTTCCTCAACCTACCTTTGACCTTTCATTAGCTTGTCTTAGTAAGAGCTTTCCTCGACCTATCTTTGACCTTTCATTGGCTTATCTTAATAAGAGCTTTCCTCAACCTACCATTGACTTTGTATGAGCTATCTCATACTTCAAGTGGAACATGCTTTTAATAGCATGCATGACTAGACATGATCAGGGAATGATGTGGCAAAGCCAAGCCTACTATGAATTAAGATACTGGTAATTTAATAAGAGAAAAGTAGTTCATGAAAAGTTTGTAAGATATATAGAAATAATCAAACAATTGTTAACCTGGTGTTCCATGGACGGTGGCTGTTGTACCAACAGCAGGGATGAGTCCACCATGAATGGAATCCATTGGGATATGGATCAACAAATCTGTAAATAAATTTAATATGTCATGATGTTTGATATTTTTATGTCATAACATGATGATACTTGATTTCCTAATATGTAATATGTCTTGTCAGAAGAGAGTGGAGAGCAATCTTTAGATGACAACATTATTGAAATTATGGTGGGCCAGGCGCTGCTCTTTCTAATCACAACATATATCTAGCAAAAATAATATGTCCGATTAAACAATGCAAAAAACTTTTTTATGTTAAAATAATTTCAGATTTGGAATCAGCATGACTGATATTGACAGCCAAACAGCTTAAAACTTTTAAAAGGCCTTTCCCTTAAGCAGAAAATTAGGAACATTGACTGTTTTCGGTAAGTTTAGAACAATTACTGCAAGCTAAGTAAAGATCAGGAAGATTACAATTATTTCATCACTGCGTACTTGAACTTCTTCCAAGACTTTATGATGAATTGCTGAATTATTCCAATTATGCAGACTGCATTTGCATAGGCCTATAAAGATAGTACATAATTATTTTTGACCATAATCAATTATTCTTTAAATTTAACCTTAACCAATGGATTGGTTATTTTGATAAATCGTCAGAACCCCGCTGGAACCACGGTCCATCAAGCTGATTTTCTTACCTTGCTCCAGTTCTGTTGCTCTGATTGAAGATGCTGAATAGAGATCATTGTCCGAGTTAAGCGATTGCAGATTCGTGGGATGTGTGCAAGTGAGGCACAACTCACACTCAGAATCAGAATAGCCAAATCCAATGCATGGCTTGTCTGATTGAGTGCATATTAGGGAGCAGCTCCTTCTCTGTCGGGACGATGACCCGAAGACTTCCGACTGGAGCGCAGTTGAGGCACAGGTGACATTATTCGTAGAACTGTAAAATTGGGCATTCACACTTTCCCCATTTGCATTGAGAAAGAAGGTTGTTATAAGTAAAAACAGAGGAGAGTGAGATGCCATGGTATATTTGTATGGTATTGTCGCTGATGTTCTGATAACTTCTGAAACACACAAAGACAGATATTGACTGACAAAATGAATGTTTTGAGCTCAAGGGTAATGCACATTAGTAAGGTAAACTTGAGTAAGCATCATTTTTACCACATAATTGGATATCAGAGCTGTGAAGTAGCTCAGCACATTCATTTTCCATCATCACAAGTAACTTTTTTTGAAGGGAAATCATGGTGGTGTCAATTACTGGTAATGTGATAGTAAATATATACTGTAATAATGTCGTTATTGAAAACATTGAATTTACATATTACAAAGTTGAGTTTTTTGTTTTTTGTTTTTGTTCTACAAACCGGCCCAAGAATATTGCCTCAAGAAGATCCCATCAGCTTTAGATCAATTATATCTGGCTTACATTTAACACATCAAGGACTCGTGTTCCATCTCATCTCATCCATCAAATTACAAGTAACACATCAAGGACTCATGCTCTATCTCATCTCATCCATCAAATTACATGTAGCGCATTAGGGGCTCTATCTGATCTCATCCATCAAACTGCAAGTACACATCAAGGACTCGTGTTCCATCTCATCTCATCCATCAAATTACAAGTAACACATCAAGGACTCGTGCTCTATCTCATCTCATCCATCAAATTACATGTAACACATCAAGGACTCGTGCTCTATCTCATCTCATCCATCAAATTACAAGTAACACATCAAGGACTTGTGCTCTATCTCATCTCATCCATCAAATTACAAGTAACACATCAAGGACTCATGCTCTATTACGTCTCATCTGTCTAATAACATGTAACATGCCAAGGACTCCAGCTCAATCTCATCTCATCTATCAAATTACAAGTAACACATCAAGGACTCATGCTCAATCTCATCTCATCCATCAAATTACAAGTAACACATCAAGGACTCATGCTCTATCTCATCTTATCTATCAAATTACATGTAACACATCAAGGACGTCTTGTGCTCAATCTCATCTCATCCATCAAATTACAAATAACACATCAAGGACTCGTGCTCTGGCTCATCTCATCTATCGAATTACATGTAACGCATTAGGGACTCGTGTTCTATCTCATCTCATCCATCAAATTACATGTAGCGCATTAGGGGCTCTATCTGATCTCATCCATCAAATTACATGTAACACATCAAGGACGTCTTGTGCTCAATCTCATCTCATCTATCAAATTACAAATAACACATCAAGGACTTGTTCTCTGTCTCATCTCATCCATCAAATTACAGGTCTGTCTCATCTCATCTTATTAAAATACATAATTATAACACATCAAGGACTCGTGCTCTATCTCATCTCATCCTTCAAATTACAAGTAACACTTCAAGGACTCCTGCTCCATCTCATTTCTTCTATCAAACAAGTTTGTGGGGAAGTTGAGTTCTGGCTCTTGTATCACAAGTTTTCGGTCAAATTTTTGTTTATTTTTTATCAGACAGAAAAAGTAGCCAATCTCGATCTGCTGTTGCTGGAAGTAGCGTTTATTACATCGATACTTCAATTACTTTATCATTACAACCAGCTGCAATTGTTAAAAAAGTTTATCACTTGTGAGAAGTCACACTCAGGTGATCATGGAGCATGCTGATGAGAAAAGAAGCTCAGCACCAAATCACATTGGAGATTCCAACAAGAAAACATTGTCAAAAATAACAAAAGCCATGAAGACACCTTGCGAACACATTAATAAAGACAAATTTGCAGAGAACTGAGTCAAAATTAAGTTACACAAGTTTGAGAAATCATAAACGATCGGGATCCCAAAATGCTGACAGGAAGAGCGGAAGCCGAGTTTAATAAACTTAGTAAATGGTTCATTGATCAATTGATATAAAATAATAGGCAATTCTGATAAAACACAGTGTTCTATTTTCGCTAGGGAAAAGAAAGCAATACCAGAAATGCTTAAAAGCATAATGCTCAACAATGCAGAAATCAAAAGATCTAAGTAACATAATGAATTTGTTTGTACTTACTGGAGCCTTGACCGTTCAGAGCCCAATTGGGTGTTTACATGTTTGTATGAATAAACACTTGATAAACATCCATAAAGTTTTCTCGAACATTATATTTTAAATGGCAGTGTTATCATGATTAATGTCAATCCGCAATTCAGTATTTGGTGACCTATCACCAGAATTCTAGCTACCAGTAAACATATTTTTTACACTTGGTGATTGACAGCTTCCTGTCAGTGGCGTGGCCAGACTTCTCGCACATATGGGGTGATGGACCGGGTAAAATTTATTGAAAGGGGACACAACCATTTTCATCGAAATTCAGGGTATTTTATAAAATTTGCTGTCTATGGAACTTAAGGAATTTGGTTACGTGTGTGTCAGTGTCAAAGTGTATTTCTATTTTCCCAGATGTGGAGCAAAAGAGGATTTGTGCAAAAGTAACCACTGGAGAGACGATTTGCCCCACCCTGGCTAAGCCACTGCTTCCTGGTAGTTACTTCTGCCAAGACAACATGTTTGTGGTCTGGCCGACCAAAGTTTTTGCATATTGATTGCTTATGTTTTGCAAATCAATTAAACTTTCAGCCTGCTTGTGTCAATTTCTCGAAGGTCAGATTGATATATCAATAATAAACTTCCAAAATGTCCGTTCGCAGCACAAACAGGATGGATGGATGTTTGGGGCTTTATGTCCTGTATTTATGCACTTGGTAGGCTAATTAAGACAGGAGGAGGACACGGCAATGAGGAGAAAGATGATTGAAACAGCTGTCCAACATAGGCCCAAGTGACCAGGAAAGAGCTGGATTCGAACCCTGGACCCAGCGATTGGCAGTCTAGCACACTACCACTAGACCAACCCTCTCCCCAGCAGCACAAACAGGAAAACTGTCATGGAGTGGGGGTGTCCAGTGAATGCCAATGGAGTTTTTATTATGGATTTTGAGAAAGATATATGCGTCAACCGTATGTTTATGCCAATAAAATAGCAGGACTGCTTACTAAATTTATATAGATTTATAAGAGGAACAAGAGTGGTTCCCTCAGCCCTAGTAGAGGTTTTATGGTTAATCAGTACCCAGGTTGCAGGGTTTAACCAGCACAACTTCTTTTTCAAAAATCACGTACTGAATTTTCAAACTTAGCCTAAATTTTATCTCTTGTTGCTCCCAAATGGGCATATTTTTTTTAAGTATTTTTATTGACCATATGCAAATCATGTGTACAATAATATTAATTTTATAGTTCCATTACAATTGTGTTATATACACATGGCAGGCTGACGCCAATTCAGGCGTATGTGTCTTTATCAATTTCACAACTTAACACATCATAGTAAGTAAAAGTACACAGTGAAGCATTATCCATTTGCTAAGAAGTCAATTATAATCTTATTTGTCAAAAAAATACATTCAAGCAAGTGCATTACTTTAGTTACATATTATACAGTTATTTCACAGCACCGAGGTGCCCATTCTCACGTGGTCATCGGATCACTTCGAGCTGGCTCTGCCAGTGAGCCTCTGACTTGGATGGCCACAAAAAGTGTGGTTTTAGAGTTTCAAGCTGATTGGTTGCAAAGGAAAGTGGTCGCACAATCAGAGAGGCTGTTACAGTTGGAGGAAGATTATGTCATCTCAGACATTGCATACTGTTGATTGCTGTTGTCTGTTGATCCGTTTGTTGTTGTAAGTTTCCTCATGTTTGACATCAACCTTTCTGATTGAAGCTATGGTCATTAAATTCAGGCTTATTCTGTTATTCAGCATTGGTGGATCTGTTCCACTTTCCATTGAATTAAGCTATTCTGTGGCCAACTTGCACTGTGCACTCATTTTATCTATCTATATATTTATCTATCTATATATCTATCTGTCTAATCTATCTATCTGTCTACCTACCTGTTTGTCTATCTGCCTATTTATCTATCTCTATGTCTCTATGTCCCCCCCCCTTAATATGCGGCATAGAAAAGAAATAGGGTATATATCTATTTTGCAAATTAAAAGTAGGCCTATAGATTAACTGTATATGTCAGTCCTCGGAGGTCAGTTGCACCCTAAAACTGCAGTGAGTGTTTGCTCAGAAATGCGTTCTGAAGATATAAATCTTGGACCAAGTCAATCACTGTCCATGAAGTTAACTCCAACCCAACAACCAATCAGATCAGAATTTAAATGCATGGCTGATGATGATTGGCACCTGAACTGTTCACAGTTTTGTGTTTGTCTTTAATACTCATCACTCATTTCACAGTTTATGTAACTTTAAGATGACAGTTTCTTATTTTCTCTCCGTATGTTTTGTTGCATTGTTCTACATGCGAACTGTTGTTTCTTACAAGTTCAGTTGTGTTCAGTCATAGCCACAGATTAATCCCAAAATTATTTTGGAAGATTCATCCTGGTTGGCTGGACAACCCAAGCATGACAGTTCTTAACTTGACTAAAACCACAGGAAAAACTGCCAACAGAGTCAGAGGCTCACTGGCAGAGCCAGCTCGAGAAGTGAGCCGATGACTACGGGAGAATGCGAGGTGCCATAAAAACTGAAATTGCACAAGGTGATGTGCAATAACTGCTATATCATATGGTTTTTTTGGGCA
This sequence comes from Platynereis dumerilii, assembly GCA_026936325.1. NCBI lineage: Eukaryota > Metazoa > Annelida > Polychaeta > Phyllodocida > Nereididae > Platynereis > Platynereis dumerilii. Next base: position 32,756,683 of record JAPTHN010000013.1, read on the forward strand.
AATGCAAAGAAAAGGGCTGGAATTCTGATGACTAGACTATTTTTTTTGGTTTCTTTTGACCCACATATTTAAAAGGTATCTCATCAAAATTCAATAAATATTTCACAAAAAAAAAAGCCTCACTCTTCTGGAATCCATAAATGATATACTTGATGATCAGATGATGGATCTTCTTTAAACTTATTTTCTCTTTTTTCTGGCAGACTTTAGATCTCTTAACACTATTAATGCTTCATTCTCACGGCAGCTCCCGGAGAACTTTTTGAATCGGCGGCGAAGTATTTTCAGGAAAGACGGAAAAATATTTCCTCTTTTTACGTATCGCGCAGGGGCATTTTAGCTTCCCGCCGGACATCTTTTGGTTGCGCGCCGTCGAGAATCCTGCTTCTTACCGTCACTTCAAATCGCCACGAAGCAGAAAAAAAGTTTCAACCAGTACAAATTTTATTAAAATCCACGGGGGAGCAGACCAGATAAATTGTTCGACGCCGCGATCAGAAAAGTAAGACCGCGTCGAAGTTTTCGTGCCACTGAGGGGCAAAAAGTTTCCCGCGGATTAGGAAAACGAGCGGGATTCTCTGCGTGGCACCAAAAAGGTCGACGCCGCGGTTCTTCTGCACTCCGCCGTCAAGGAAAATGCTCCGGGACGTGTGCAAAACCTTCGCGCCGTCGTCTGGACCCCCTCCTGGAGCAGACAGAGTGGCGCCAGAGGGGCTATTTTTAGCAAAATCCTTTGTCCGCGGGGTACTGAAAGCATCACGGCGTCGACCTTTCGTGCCACGGCGGGAATGGGGGGTCAGCCATGGAGACGCACTGGCGCGCGCCTCGCATATAAATAGAAGAGCAGCCACTAGAGAACCATAACCACTCTGAACTTCAAGACGAACGCATCTATACTCCATGACACTCTGCTTCACAGCCTACTGAATTGCTGCTTCATTGCTGAATCCCTGCTTCATTGCTGATTGATCCTGCTTCATTGCTGATTCATCCTGCTTCATTTCTGATTGATCCTGCTTCAAGATGGGACCCAGAGGAAGAGGGAAGAAGACCTTGAGGGCACCAACCAAGGGCAACATTCCAGCCACCACTCCACTGACCACTCCATCTTCAACTCCAGTTGGTTCACCAGCTCCTTTCATAGACTACACAGCTGTTACATTGTCTCCAAGCATGTTCAGCTTGCAGGACAGCATCGTGGCAGTGACCACTGCTACATCAACAGTGACCACTGAGACCATCTTCGAGGGCGCCCCACCACCCAAAGTGCTACAACAACCTGATGAGGAGGATGAAGATGATGATGAAGAAGCTGAAGATCAAGTCCTGGCCAAGCTTGCTGCTGCTGTCAAGTCTCCAACCAAGCGTGGCAGGCCTGCCACTGCTGCTGCAGCCAAGAAGAAGCGTCCCAAGTCTGCTGATGCTGATGTCAAGTCTCCAACCAAGCGTGGCAGGCCTGCTGATGCTGCTGATGCTGCTGCTTCTATCAAATCTCCGACCAAGCGCACCCAGTCGGCTGATGCTGCTGTGTTCAAGACTCCAACCAAGACTGCTCCAAGGGGAAGGCCTCGCACTCCTGGCAAGTCTCCTTCAGCCAAGCGTCACGCCACCTCCAAGTCTCCAGCCAAGTCTCTAGTCAAGCCTCCAGCCAAGTCTCCAGTCAAGCCTCCAGTCAAGCCTCCAGTCAAGCCTGTCACTCCAGCCCAGACCCGAGCCAAGACTGCAGTCCAGCCCCCACCTCCACCTCCAGATGATACTCCTGCTGATGAAGATGATGACTGTGTACCAGTTCTGACAGCTGCAATCATCCACCAGCAGACCCTGGACTCCGACTACGATGCCACCACAGAGGAAGATACTCCCAAGAAGAAGGCTGCCAAGTCCAAGGGCAGCAAGGGGAAGAACCAGCCAAAGGAAGATTCTGACAACACTGGATCTGAGGTTGAGCTGATCCAGGACTCCGATGGCCAGTTTGTCCACAAGAAGAAGGGCTACAGAAAGAAAAACTCCAGGGACCTACTGGGCATCACAGAAGAGCAGGAGGATGACCTGATCGACTGGTACCGGGAGAACAAGCAGCTGTACTCCAAGGGCTCCACCACCTTCAAGAGTGGACAGAAGGACAGACTGGATGCAGAGAAAACAGCAGAACTTACATTGCTAGTGGGGAAAGAAATCACAGCAGCTAAAGTCCACAAATGGAGGAGCAACGTCAGGACTACCTTCTCAAAGTGCATCAGACCTCAAGCTTCTGGAGCAGGCAGAAAGAAGCTGTCCGACCGAGACAAGTACATCCTTGCGAAGTGTGAATTCCTGAGGCCCTCCATCATTCCGAAGGGTGCCGTGGAAGTCTCCAGCTTCACTGGACCAGGAGGAAGTAACCGCCTGTCGTCCGATTCTGATGCCCCCATGGACTACAATCCTATGCCCGATCTTGATGACAGCCTCCCAGCCAGCCAGCAGCAGTCCTCCCAGGAGATGTCCCAGCAGTCCCTCAAGCCATCCCAGCAGCAGTCGCAGGTCTTCCCAGGACGAAAGCCATCCAAGAAGAGGAAGGACACAGACCAGGAGATGGCCTCTGCCCTGACTTCAATTGCTGGTCACTACACTTCGGACAGGCCCAGGAAACCAGCACCACCTCAGCCGGCAGGACCATTAGGGTGGTCCAACATCCAATGGAAAATAATTAAAGTGTAAAATGTGGTGATGGTACCCCCTAACTTTTTTCTTTGACCATGTGGAAGAAGTGTGCAAAATTTCAGCCAAATTGATTAATATTTAGAGGTGGCTCATCAAGGTTGAACTTTTGCTATATTTAGCATTAAAACGCCTATATCTAAATAGTGAAAATTGTGTAAAATCATATTTTCCTTTCATTTGAGGCTTATTAAGGCCCTAACCAACTAAGGAAAAAGCAACATAACACTTGTTTGTATATCTTCCTATCCAGGTTTTAAAAAAAGGGATTTGTCACTTATATCATTAAAATTCTTATGTCAATTGATGTGTATTGGGCGAAAATTTGGCAAAATTGGTACGCCAATATAGATTTATTAATAAATATCAAAATTTAATGGAAAGGATCATAAAATAAATGTTGTGGGATCATGACTGAGTCATGCCATACTACCTTCAATAAATTATTATAGTCCAGCATGAAAAATAGTATGGGATCTAATCAGAGAAGGTAATTCACTAGACACCAGAAGGATTCAATGTACTGTGTAATAAAAAGGCTGCCGTGACTTTTTATAGTGTGATTTTCTCAACATCTTTTCTCAATTTCTGACCAAGTGGTATTTTGACACATGCTACAGAAACTATTTAAAAAGAGGTGCAGGTAGCAATTCTATCTTTTTCAACTACATGTTCCACATTCAATATATACCAGTATGCAAATGACCTATTAATAATTCTCAGGCGAGATCTTGGACGAATGTCTAAGTTTTATGTGCCAAGTAATTCATGCGCACCTATGGAAATTAGAGATACCCTAGAAATAATCGTGTTGGTTATGCAAAGATCCCTGCTCAAAAGTTATTAAGTACTCATAAAATCAAAGTTTGTTCTTTGATAATAGAACACAGTAAGTTGTCTTTCCCGCACAGGTATCCCCGCAAAAGATAAACTGCCTCAAACATTGTACTGTGACTGACAATAGCAGGGGAAAAATGCTTTTGGATTGTAAGAACCCCTTTCACAACTGATTGGTCTTACAAATTTAATAAGGTGTCAAACAGCTCAAACTGTATTGGGTAAACTAATCATGTTAATGTTCACATCTGAAGCTTCCGGGAGTGAGAAACTTCCAAGACTGGCTTATCTGGGGATAGGGGCCATTTATAATAATAACCAACCAAGAGGATGGGATTTACATTCTTTATCATGCTGGACTAGAACAATTTATTGAAAGTAGTATGGCATGACTCAGTCATGATCCAAAAACCTTTCCATTAAATTTAGATATTTATTGATAAATTAATATTGGCGTACCAAATTTGCAAAATTCTCACCAATACACATCAATTTACATTAGAATTTTAATGATGTAAGTGACAAATCCCTTTTTTTTTAATGCGGAGTTGAAGATATACATACAAGTGTTATGTTGCTTTTTCCTCAGTTGGTTAGTGCCTTAATAGGCCTCAAATGAAAGGAAAATATGATTTTACACAATTTTCACTATTTAGATATAGGCGTTTTAATGCTAAATATAGCAAAAGTTCAACCTTGATGAGCCACCTCTAAATATTAATCAATTTGGCTGAAATTTTGCACACTTCTTCCACATGGTCAAAGGAAAAAAGTTAGGGGGTACCATCAATGAAATTAGGACATATATTTTTTTGGACCACCCTAAGGACCATTCTGTGACATGTGCCCACAAACTGCTCACAGGCTGGATCCAGAAGTACACCAGTTGCAGAACATGTGCAGGAGTATCTTCACATCTGGGAAGAACATGAACCGTGCCCTGAGACTTCGCCTCCTGCACTCCTTGAGCCAGACGGACCACTACTTTGTACAGGCGGCCGTCCAAGATAAAATCCTGATGATGCAGCAAGAGAATGTGGAGATGATCCTAGGGCAGCAGCAGCACCAATACATCCCTCCTCCTGGTCCAGCTCCATCCTTTGTCAACGAGGACTTGCAGCAGCCTCCAACAACTCAGCAGCAGCCCCAGCAGCCCCAGCAGCCCCAGCAGCCTTCGACAAGTCTTCTTTCGCAGTCCCAGCCTCCACGCCAGCAGTTGCAGTCCCAGCCAAGCAGCAGCAGCCAGTTCCAGTCCCTGCAGCCAATTCGAAGCCAGACTCCAGCCCTGCAGCAGTCATCTTTAAGCTTCAGCCAGCTGTTGCTTGACAGCCCCCAGAAGCTTGGCTTCCCCGGACCCTCTTTTGGGCAGCAGCAGCAGCCACTACAGCAGCAGCCACTACAGCAGCAGCCACTACAGCAGCAGCCACTACAGCAGCAGCCACTACAGCAGCAGCCACTACAGCAGCAGCCACTACAGCAGCAGCAGCCTCTACAGCAGCATCAGCCACTACAGCAGCAGCAGCCTCTACAGCAGCAGCAGCCACCACTACAGCAGCAGTCTCTACAGCAGCAGCAGCGGTCTCTACAGCAGCAGCAGCAGTCTCTACAGCAGCAGCAGCAGTCTCTACAGCAGCAGCAGCAGTCTCTACAGCAGCAGCAGCAGCCGACAGTTGTCCACCAGCGGCAAACTCCATTGTCGTTCCAGTGGAGCCAAGTGAACCTGCCCTCTCCAAGGAAGTGATGCCTGTTGAAGTCGTCTGAAAAAAGAAAAAAAAAAACCCCTGGCCCTTTTAAGGGCCACCAAATCCTCCCAAAAGAGCTGGCCATGTACACATCTTATGTTGACTAAAAAAAACTCTTGCGATGACAAACAAGAGCAAAAATGAAAAGAGCCCCAAAAAAAAAGTTGACAAATTCCCAAAAAAAAAACCGGTCCTGGCCCTTGTAAATTTTAAGCACCTTCATAAAAGCAAGGTGCTATTTCCCTTCTTTTTTTTTGCCCATTTTCACTTTCTGCTTAACCAGTACAGGTGGCATTTCTGCTTTCTTAATTAAAGTTTTTTCACCACTTTAATTAATATAGATAGATAGATAGATAGATAGATAGATAGATAGATAGATAGATAGATAGATAGATAGATAGATAGATAGATAGATAGATAGATAGATAGATAGATAGTCAGACAGATAGTCAGATAGATAGATAGATAGATAGGCAGATAGATAGATAGATAGATAGATAGATAGATAGATAGATAGATAGATAGGCAGATAGATAGACAGATAGATAGGCAGATAGATAGCTAGATAGAAGAAAATATTTGGACGTCGCATATACACTGCAGCAAAGAAAAACGAGTGATCGTCATTTTGCATTGATGACACTTGGATAGATAGATAGATAGATAGACAGATAGATAGGCAGATAGATAGACAGATAGATAGGCAGATATATAGACAGATAGATAGGCAGATAGATAGACAGATAGATAGCTAGATAGAAGAAAATATTTGGACGTCGCATATACACTGCAGCAAAGAAAAACGAGTGATCGTCATTTTGCAGTGATGACACTTGGATAGATAGATAGATAGATAGGCACATAGATAGATAGATAGATAGGCAGATAGATAGGCAGATAGATGGCTAGATAGAAGAAATATTTGGACGTCGCATATACACGGCAGCAAAGAAAAACGAGTGATCGTCATTTTGCAGTGATGACACTTGGATAGATAGATAGATAGATAGATAGGCACATAGACAGATAGATAGATAGGCACATAGACAGACAGATAGACAGACAGACAGATAGACAGATAGATAGATAGATAGATAGATAGATAGATAGATAGATAGATAGATAGATAGATAGATAGATAGATGGAACACAATGCTCGTTACATATATACACTGCAGAAAACAAAAGCAGTTATCGTCACTTTGCAGGGATTGCACTTGGATAGATAGACAGATAGATAGATAGATAGATAGATAGATAGGCAGATAGATAGACAGATAGACAGGCAGATATATAGCTAGATAGATAGCCAGATATATAGCTAGATAGATAGGCAGATAGAGAGGAAGTGAAAGTGATTTAAATGGGTTGTACAGATAGATACAAAGCTAAAAATTTGCTATTTTATGTACGTCACAAAATATGTAGTTGTTGCAGGGAGGGCTTTTTTTGGGGGGGGGGGGGGGGTTTGTCCACATAAAGATGTGTACAAGGCCTGCTCTTTTGGAGGAAGTGGTAAGCCCTTACAAGGGCTGGGTTAATTTGTGGTTTTTTAAGGGGGGCATTGAATTGCTGTTGCTGCTGCTGCTGCTGCTCTGCTTCATCTTCAAATTCTTTCCATCTGCCAGGGGACACTTCCTGCTGGGCTGTTCACGTAGTCTCGTAGGTAGTCTCGGTACTGTTTGGCTTGTCTTGTGGCATTTCCATATGCTGGAGCGAATCCAAGGTCATGCAAGGGGTCTCCTCTCCACAGTCCTTCAGTGACTTCATGGGTTGCAGGATCTTCTCTGTCCATTACGTCGTTGTCCATGGCTCGATGAATTCCAATTCTGTCTCGCAGAAGATTGTGTAGAGTGCAGGCTGCCAGAGTGATGGCTGCCACTCTGCCGGGTTTCTGGGGCATCGTAGTTAGGAAGCATCTGAACCTGTGGGACAGGATACCGAAGGCATTCTCCACCACTCTCCTGGCTCTTGAAATTCTGTAGTTGTAGACTCTGGAGGGGATGTCAAGGTTTCTTCTTGGAACAGGCTTCAGCAACCAGCTCTTCAGGGGGAAGGCCTCATCTCCAACGATGAAGTATGGAAAAGGATTCCCAACTGTGCCAGGTAGAGGTTCAGCAGGGGGTAGCCCAAGTCGTTCTTCATCCAGCAGGTCCCTCAGCCTTGTGTCCAGGAAGACTCCTCCATCCGATGAGCTTCCTTGGCATCCAGCCTGCACGTAGAGGAACTTGTAGTCAGAATCCACCAAAGCCATAAGCACAATGGAATGGAAGCCCTTGTAGTTGAAGTAGATTGACCCAGCTTTCCGAGGACATCTGATGCCAATATGCTTCCCATCCAGTGCTCCGATGCAATGGGGCATGTTCCACCTCTTCTCGAAGCCCTTGGCAACTTCCTTCCAGGATGCTGGATCCATTGGCAGGGCCAGCAGATGTTCGTAAGCTCGCATGATGGCAATGCAGACACTGGGGATAAAATTGCAGATGGTGTTGGGAGCCACTCTGAAACCGTAGGCTAAGGACTTGTAGCTCTCTCCTGTCGCCATGTACCGTAGGGTGACTGCCAACTTCAATCCAGGTTCCAGAGCCCTCCTCATGTTGGTGTCTTGTTTTGTAATTGCAGGAGCCACAGCAGCCAGGATTTCAGCAAAAATGTCAGGAGGCATTCTGCAGAAGTTGTAGTAGCCAGAGACATCATTGTTGGCCAATTCAGGCAGCAGCTGGTAGAAATGGCCATGTTGTTCCCTCTGCAGCAGCCAATTCCGAATCCACCATCTCTTCATCCTCCTCCTCCTCCGTATTCTTCTTAGATAATAAGCACCAGCAACAGCAGCAACAACAGCAACGTCAAGGTCATCCCCAGCATCTTCATCAGCCATCATGTCTGTCCAGCATCCAGGAGTGTCCCCTTCAAAGGTCAAGCAGCAAGTGAAGCAAGGTGGCCCTCTGCGGCCCTTTTTATTGGCTTTCGCAGCGCCCTCCTCCGCCGCGGTGCCCTTGACAACGGCGTCATGCTTTTCATTCCTGGCGATGTGCCCTCGGGCCTACAGACATCCCCGTGGAGAACAAAACCATTCCCGCAGTCGTAAAAGCAATCCCCGGCGTTGTGAAAATATAGTCCGCCGCGGTTAAATAGGTTCACTGAGGGGCAGTTATAGGTTCCCTGCGGGGTACTTTTTATATCACGGGGCGATATAAAAGTATCCCGCAGGAGGAGGAAATTTCTTTCCCCCGGCGAACTTTTGATGACGGCGTACAACTTTTCTTCCCCGCAGGGAACAAAAAGAACCCCGCCGTGGCTTTCGTTGCATGGTTATCGATTAGCCTTAATTGATTACATAATTGCCCTTCGCGCCGTCCTAACTGAAAATCTTGCAAGAAATTGTCTGGCTCTGCGCCGCCGTCGATAAAAAGCTTACCGTCATCTCCCGTGAGAATGGGGCATAAGTCTCTGAAAGTGGGGGGGGAGTTTTTTCGGCCTCTTAATGCTTTATAGGCCTACTGATTAAAAAAATAACATAAACAATATAAAAACTTGATATCCACTTAGCCCTTTAATATACGCATCTTTTGCCACCCCAATCATTTTCCTATCTATTTCCATTGCTGGGTGGTGATTCATTTTTTTTTTACTAAAACCAAGAAACGATCTTGTGCTGCTGCACGACTCTGTGTTTCTTTTGAACTACATATTCAAAATGTATCTCATCAGAAATCAATAACAAAAAAGAAAAAGAGTGAAGCTTTTTTTTTGTCTACCGACATCATTGATTTTTCATGTAAAAAAAAAGTTCACACTTTTCGATTCCAAAAATTAGCTGTGTAGCATCTGTTCCTTGGTAGGTTTTATCTAAGATATTTGAATATATTTATGTGCCAAATGTCATAACAAGATCCTCCTAAAAAATATTCTACACTTTTACAGCGTCAAAAAATTTATGAACGATCTACCAATATCATTGATTTTTAAAGAGCTCAGTTCCAAACTGCACATTCTTCTGTGTTATGTTATGACAATAACTCATCCGGACCTCTTTTTGCAATGGGAATAACTCATCGTACTCGATGAAATAGTCAAGCGAAATTTTAAAAATTTAGAAATCTTGTCATACCGCACTTATAAAATGAGGCGTCAAAGGACCAGGAGAAGTTAAATAACTCAAATTAGCCTCCATGAATAATTATGTGTCCTCCTTTGTGTTGTTGCGCAGATTTTGGTATAATGCAAAGTACAACCTTGGCTCCAAAACAGGGGATCCCAGACCCAAAAATATTTTAAAATTGCTCGATGTCCTTAATATAAGTTTTACCAATCATTTAGCACCTGTTTCCAGACAATTATACTTATTTTAGAATTTTCAATATTTCATTGGTTTGTTCATATTTCTATTGACTTCATGTTTGGCATAATGGTTAAATCAACTCCAACATCACATTAAAAAAAAATTCTATTTATCTTTATCGTCATACATCTTTGTCATCATGTTCCAGAACCATTCCAGTAATGAAATATTTTAGGAATTTTTAAAACTGAAATGCCAGGTAACTTCATACACCCTAGCGTTCCAGCTTTCTGTTCGGAAATTTCTCCATCTGTCTAGCTTAAAGCAAGTGGCTTTGTATAAGGATGTCCTCACTGTTCAGCTGGGTCTCCCCCTAATTGTACATCTTTGTATCAAGCTGTCCTTGGCTCCCCTGTCTGTGTTTCCTCTTAATCCTGCATCTTTGTATCAAATTGTCCTTGGCTCTCCTGTCTGTGTTTCCTCTTAATCCTGCATCTTTGTATCAAGCTGTCCTTGGCTCTCCTGTCTGTGTTTCCTCTTAATCCTGCATCTTTGTATCAAGCTGTCCTTGGCTCTCCTGTCTGTGTTTCCTCTTAATCCTGCATCTTTGTATCAAGCTGTCCTTGGCTCTCCTGTCTGTGTTTCCTCTTAATCCTGCATCTTTGTATCAAGCTGTCCTTGGCTCTCCTGTCTGTGTTTCCTCTTAATCCTGCATCTTTGTATCAAGCTGTCCTTGGCTCTCCTGTCTGTGTTTCCTCTTAATCCTGCATCTTTGTATCAAGCTGTCCTTGGCTCTCCTGTCTGTGTTTCCTCTTAATCCTGCATCTTTGTATCAAGCTGTCCTTGGCTCTCCTGTCTGTGTTTCCTCTTAATCCTGCATCTTTGTATCAAGCTGTCCTTGGCTCCCCTGTCTGTGTTTCCTCTTAATCCTGCATCTTTGTATCAAGCTGTCCTTGGCTCCCCTGTCTGTGTTTCCTCTTAATCCTGCATCTTTGTATCAAGCTGTCCTTGGCTCCCCTGTCTGCGTTTCCTCTTAATCCTGCATCTTCGACAACTGCCACATGAAAGAATGGCTTTTCTTGACCGTCCAGAATCGCAAGTCATCGTAATGGAGCCTCATGCATTTGTTTCCACCATCGCAGCCCAATTCAAAGTCATTCTTGATGACCAAAGTTTGCTGCGCTGTATTGATAATGCGCCCGGGTGGGATGCATCCGTCGATGTAGACTTCAGCCCCAGAACTGGGAGCATATATTATTCCCATGTGGTACCATTTGCCATAAGGGAGAAGTGGCATCTGCCCAAAAAGTTGAGAATGACTTGCATTCCTGAAGTACACATTGGGTCGATAATTGTCTGCGTATGTACGGAAGGGCATGTAGTACACAGTGGAATGCATTACATGAGAGAAGGTTGTAATTGCTGACTCAACTTTGAACCACAATGACAAAGTGACCCCATTTGGGCAAAGAGAGAGATTTCCCAAACAGTCGTTGATGTGGTTGCCAAGACTTATGACGTTATCATCGTATTTTGCTACATTAGGCATGAATACAGCAGAACCTAGTTTTCCGGCAGCTATGTTCGGACCTGAAAAATAAAGCATGAGCCCAAGTCAGTCTAATTAGTCATATTCCCTGATTAACCTAATTTGGCAAGATATTGATAATGTTTTCTGTCATGTTAGACTTTCGTGCATTAGCAAATTATACTTCCCGAATCAGAAAATTTCAAATTTTTCATCAGCAGGTTTGATGGTTCACACTATACATTGTATCTCATGATTAGCCGATGATGATTCAAAGCTACTTTAAATTCATGGATAACATTATATACATAGACTTTATTTAAATTTATATACTTATGAAATAAAATATGTTAACCTGGAGTTCCGTGAACAGTGGCTGTTGTCCCAACAGCAGGAATGACTCCTCCAGATATGGAATCCATTGGAACATGGATCAGCAAATCTGAAAGCAAATTATCATCATGAGAAATAAATACAGTTGTAAAAGAGAGGCAGATATGGAATCCATCAGGACATGAATCAACAAATCTGCAAGTAAATAACATCATGAGACATAAATAGTAAAAGAGAGGTAGGGATGACTCCTCCAGATATGGAATCTATCGGGCATGGATCAACAAATCCAGGGCCTGCCCCCCCCCCACCCCCCTGCAGGCTACGGCCCTGAAATCTGAAAGAATATTATTTCATGTGACTTGAATCTCTAATAACACAGTAAATGTGAGGCTTTTGATAGGCCATAGTGGAAGCATTTTCTGTATGTTCCTTAGCACTGAGCCCAACTGACTGCTGAAATCACTTTGAAATTGGTCAATCTGTTCCAGTCAACTTCATTACGAATGTGTCTAAGATTCTGTACTTTACTTTGGGTTAGTTGTCAATCATACAAGTATTCAAGGCTTTGCTGAGAATGGTCTCTTTTTCGCAACATACTAAGTTACTAACTTGCAATAAAGCGGCCATCCAACAAATACGACAACATAATTCTAGTTTCAGAAGTTGCGAGCTGTGTTTGGGAGGAGTGGTCTAAAGCTACACTCTTAACGAAAAAGGTTCTTGATGGTTATATATAAAGAACCCACAGCCGAAAATTTTGTTGTGGGTTCAACTGAATTGAAAGGTTCAATATGGGTGGGAAGGCTGAGTGCATGATGGAGCCCTATGCTCCCAACTTGAGAGAAAGTGGTTCCATTGTGGGAGTTTAGTGCAGCTGGATTATCTAAAAGTTGTTTTTGCTTTTAGAGCCTTTTAAAAGTAGAATAATGAAACGTTTAGGGTCCATTATCTACACCAGCTTATAAAACCCTTTAAAAGGCTCCATATAAAACCTTTTTTCTAAGAGTGTAAGTTGGAGATTGCTGGGCTGCCAGTACTGGATGTAAAGCCATAATCATCAATCAGAGAGTCAAGTCTCCACAAGACCCACTGGGATCACAACTCATCAGACATGCACAATTACATACCTTGCTGCAGTTCTGTCGTAAGAGTAGCTGAAGATTCTGTATACAGGTGGTTATCAGAGTTAAGATATTGCAGAATTGCAGGCTGCGTGCAGATGTAGCATAACTCACACTTCGATTGAGAATGAGAAAATCCTAAGCACAACTTCTCTGACTGAGCGCATAATACGGAACAGCTCAGTCGGGACACTGATCTAAATTTGTCCGAGTGGGTGGCAGTTTCAGCACAGGTGATGTTCTCCTCAGAAGAGTAATAATGTTTGATATTTGCAATTTCTGCATTTCCCTTGTGGCTGAGGATTGTTATAACTAAATATAGAGATATGAAAGAAGCCATTGCCTGTCACTGATGCTCTGAAAAAAAAAACAACACAGAATCAAATGTGGACCCGCTAAGTTAATAAAAAGTGTTGTCATGACTCGCCAGGAGATCATAAGGAAATGCATTGAATACGACATTGAATACTAATACTGTGGAGTATGTAGGCCGATTCATTTCTATGTCTTTTTATCAAATCACAAATGAAGAAGCATTTGTCCATCTACAAGAGTCAACAATTGTTAGCTCTTGAATACCGCCCTAAATTACTCCTAATGCAATGAGTGACTTGGTTGATGAAAGTCCATGCGTGTGATAAACTTGCCTTAGAAGATCTGTCTATCACAAACAAAGCATTTGCACATTACATTATAATACATACCTGGTTGTTGAATGTCGATAGACCAACTGAGACTGAAAAATTTCTGAACGGCAATAGGTTTTTTTTCCATTATGACATTTAAAGTGGTTGTGTTTCATGATTATTTAATTATTATTTGCAATCATATTTCACAGTTAATTGATGTTTTGCAAGATTATATTAGCACCCAGTGTGACTCAAAACATATTTTTTCATATTTGGTAATAGTAATTTAATAGGTCAGAAGCTTTATTGGCCAAAAATATTTCCCTGCAGTGGAATGGAGTGCAGATGGCAATTACGCTTATATAGGTTGACACGATTTATTTCTAGCTTCTATGATCTTCTCAGCGTCTGTTGGCATGACAACAAAAGCTGTAATCAAAATTTTTTTATTGTGTCAACACTCTAAAAAATTTCAGACAAAATTGGTTTTTTAGATTCAAAATGGTTTTTTGAAAAACCAAATTTCAATGCAAAAAACCAACATGGATTTTTTAAAAAATCCATGTTGGTTTTGCATTGAAATTTGGTTTTTCAAAAAACCATTTTGAATCTAAAAAACCAATTTTGTCCCGACTTTTTTTTAGAGTGAATCGAGTGATTATAATTGTAGGTAAGCCTGATCTTTTTTATTCATAGGCAGAAAATTTGTTAGGTCAGTTGATCTGAGAAGCTAAATTCAACTATGTCCGGCCTTACTTGATTTTTATGTTTCACAAGCTAATAAATTATAATCCTATTTGTGCCTTTTAGATGCCATATTGACAAAACAATCAGCTATTGCTTCTGCACTATATGATATGCATCTGAAGTCCATTAGGCAGATATTTTTTGTACCTGTGTCAAAACAAGAATAAACTTTTTTCACCTACGTTTTTACTACTCTGGGTTGATCATAGCCCATCAGCAATTTTGAAGAAACAGCTTCACAGGACAAAATAAATACAACATAAAATGAAATTGAGAAGACAGAGGAACAATTCAGCACAAACCAGAAGGTGCTAGAGCAAGTTCGGCCTGCACTATGGCCATTATAAGATTTAAAAACAAAGCCGTCTGAAGGTTGATGATCATAGTGTTGAAATCACATGAAAAGTACATATTAACATCTTAAAAGAGCGTCTGAAGCCCTGGATAGATAAGACATACAGTGCTACAGATAATTTGATCTTCAAACAAGACGGGGCATTAGCCACACTCCCTTGGAAAGCCCAGAACTGGATCAAGGTTCGCTCTGTCAAGTTTCTCGAAAGGACAATATGGTCTCTGTTATATTATCGCAAGATCTCAATCAATGTGATTATTCTGGGTGGGCAAACTTTGAGGCAGATCTCTGCAAGACACCACAGACCTTAGTTGCCCAATAAAGGCATCCATTACGTTTTTATGGGAAAAACGGATACAAAGTTACATTTTTGACACCTCTGCATCATTTAGGCCCACTGCACAAAATTCAGCAGTCCAAAAGGACCTCTGAATGAGTAAATTATCTCTAGAAGAGTTATTCTTTGCTATACAAGTTGTTTTTGCATTGAAAAACAAGTAATTGTTACAATGAGCGTTATCCAAACCATTATTCATAAGTGTAAAGTTTTTTTTTACCACCCTGTATGATCTGCGTTATAGGTATAATGTTCTTGAATATTTTTAGTGATGATATGGACTGTATATAGGCCTACTGGAGTTCCGTAGGGTTCTATAATAAAACTTAATGGGAGTGTGGTTCACAGCAATGAACCTCATGAATGTCAGGTCGAGGAAGAATACAACACGAGTTCGATCGTTGGACCGCTTTTCTTTTTAATATACATGAATGATTTTTTCAAGGCCTCTCCCAACTAACTTTCATCCTGTTATCTATGCCAATGAATATACCCTTTTAGCTACTTTAAACTGTTTTTTAGATGACACTGGTACTCTGCTCAATAATGAACTGTCAAAGGTGAATATTTGGATTTTGGCTAAAAATTATGATTATCATTAAATAAAAAACAGAAGCCATACTCTTCCATATGCAACAAAAACGGACCAATCCACCAGAATTAATGCTGTATGGAAATGTGGTGGAATATGTTAAACAATTTATTTACCTTGGTATAACTCTTGATTCTGCCTTGATATGAGTTGGGAATCACATGAGGATAAAGATCGATGCAACGAAAATTGAAACATCATTTCCTGGAAATTTTTGCCACAGTTCTTGGAAATTTTTGTCACAGTAAATATAATGTTCATACTGATCCACTGTGTTTTAACGAGATATTGAGACAATCGCTTTTAAAATTGAAATTCTATTACAAATTTATAAATCAAACTTTACTAGCCTATATCTCGGATGGTTTTCTTACTGATCGAACACCCGGAAGATACAATACAAGAATTTCCAATCAGCACATTTTTCCAAGATTTCACAATAATCACGCAAAACAAACTTATCACATTTATTCAATAAAATCATAAAATATCAAACATTTATATACACAGTTTTTCTGGTTACTCACAATTTCACATAACATCAAAAATGTATCTATAGGGAAATATAATGCACAATGTACAGACAAAAACTGTTATGTTCAAGGTAAAGGAATGGTACCTTGGTAAAGGCCCCAGTGTCTTGGTTTGTCACTAAGAACAGTATGATATAATAATAATATGTTTTTTTTCTGTATTTTAAATCATTCTCATCACTATTTATTGCAGGTATTATCAACTAATCAGAAATTAACACTCCATACGGTGCCTCATACGCTATTGGTGCATCTGCTGTTTATTGCCATTTGGTATTTGGTCTCCCTTTCACATCAACTACTAATTTTTATAAAAATGTACGGTGTGAATACCGATTAGTTGTTCTGACAATAAAGTGAATCTGAAGTTTGAGTCTGAGTCAATAAATGGGAACCCTGACGTGCTAACTGTCACCACCTGTCATCAACAGTCATGACCTGAAACTACCATTCACCAACACTCCAACAGTCACCAACAGTCACCACCGGTAGCACAGTCACCAACAGTTTATTTTTTATTGTTATATCACTTATATATAGCGCTACTATCACCCTGGCGGGCATTCTGGTGCACTTTACAATGAAATTTACAGTTGTTGAACAGCTCAGTCTTCAGCAGATGCCTCTTGAATCAGGGCCTGTTGTCATCCATTCTTGTTTGGCGCCTTTGCTGTCCTTGCATCCTTGTGGAGTCTGGCAGGAAGTGTTGCTGCTCACACCAGACAGGAAGGTGAACCTCCTGCCAACACAAGTGGCCACCCTCCTCGGCCACAGCCACAACAAACTCACTCCAATTGAGTTCCAGGACCGGGAGTCGAACCAGTCACCAACAGATGCAACAGTCACCATAAGTCACCAACTGTCACCTCCCATCATATGTCACCTTTATTGGACAGTTGAAATCACCACATGTTTAACATTTATTATATCTTCAGACATTTGCACATGTATAATGAACAGACTGCAGATGATAAGTTATTCAATGGAAAAACTGTAACTCAGTTAAACAAGCTTGCACATTATCAATTCATACCGAGTATTGACAACATATCATTACTAAGTGGTTACAAAGACACAAATATTGATGTGCCGAATGTCATGACAAGATACTCCTATAGTTTTTTTTTCTGTTACATTTTTACAGCGATTTATATGATACAAACTATCTGCGTCACTAATTTTTTTACTTTAAAAAGTTCTTAACAACATCTCTTTCATTATTATTTTACGCGTGTAAGTCAATGTTAAGTGGTTGGTATTTGGGGGAGGGTGGCAGAATTCAGTGATGGAACTAGGGGGGAATTAGGGGGCCTGGGCCCACCCCCCCCAGACCACTGAGATGGAAACGACATTTTAAAGAAAATATGGAGCAGTGCGGGCCCGCTAGTGCCAAAATGGCGCCCAATTGGGTTCGCAAATGCTTAAAAGACGTCTGCCCCCCTTTCTGGATCTGCTACTGTGAGATCTTTTTAAGCAACTCCAGCTGAAGCATGAAATTCACAATTACAAAAGTTAAAAACCACCGTACCATCACTGCTGCCAGTCCAGCTACAAACTGGTCTGCTCCTTAATAGTCCTTATTCTCTTTGGCATAACCATTAGCGGACAGTTAACTCCAAAATCACATTAAAACTTTAATTATTTGTCTTTATTACCATGAAATCAATCTTTTTTCATCATGTTCCAAATGAAATATTTTAGGAATTTTTAAAAACTGAAATGCCAGGTAACTTTATACACCCTAGCATGGTGCTCTAGCTTTATGTTTGGCGATTTATCTTTCTTTCTAGCTTTGTATCAGGACGTCCTACATGTAGCTGTCCAGTTGTGTCTCCCCTAATTGTGCTTCTTTGTATCAAGATGTCTTCAGCTCTCCTATCTATGCCTCCTCCTAATTTAGCATCTTCGACAACCGCCATATGAAAGACTGGCTTTTCTTGACAGTCCAGAATTGCAAGTCATCATAACTGACCCTCATGCATTTGTTTCCACCATCGCAGCCCAATTCAAAGTCATTCTTGATAGCCGAAGTTTGCTGTGTTGTAGTTGCGACTCTTCCAAGTGGGATGCATCCGTCTATGTAGACTTCAGCCCCAGAACTGGCACTGTATGTTATTCCCATGTGGTACCATTTGCCGTAAGAGAGAAGTGGCAGCCCTCCAAAAAATTGAGAGTGACTTGCATTCCTGAATTTCACATGGGGTTGATAACTGCCATAGTCGGTGCGGAATTCCATGAGATATACAGTGGAATGCATCAAATGAGCCCAATCTCCAATCTGTGACTCAATCATGAACCACAGAGATAAAGTGACCCCATTTGGGCAAAGAGAAATGTTTCCCAAACAGTCATTGAAGTGATTGCCAAGTCTTATGGAATTATCATCGTATCTTCTGACATTAGGCATGAATACAGCCGAACCTAGTTTTCCTGCAGCTATGTTTGGACCTGCAAAGTAAATCAAATAGTTATTTTAGCCAGTCACATTCACTGATTAGCCACCTTTCTTTTAAGATGTTAAACTTGAGGGCAAGAGATTGATTATGCCTTTTGTTATCACAAGACTGTGTATAATGCATGAGCAAATTATTTTTCCCTATAGCCAGAATGATTCAAATTTTTCCGGAAACAAGGCGCCATTTTGTACCATTACTGAGTCAATGGAGCTGGCATTTCGGGCTCCAGAATACTTTTAATCCATTCAAAACACTACAGATTTGTAATGCCAAGTCTTAAATGGAATGTTTAGGATGGATTCCAACTGTTATCCAGTAGGCCTACTGTCAGGCTGATTAAACTATTACGGACATCAGAAAACCCAGCCCCATTAATCACGGGCGTATCTAGAAATGGCCTGAGGGGTGGGGCCAATATATGGGGTGAATACGGGGCACTCCGAGGCTTTTCCTATGTCTTCCATGTTAATTTTTGGCCTGGGGGGGGCATGGCCCAATGGCCCCCCCCCTAAATATGCCACTGCCATTAACAATGCAGATTTGTTGGTCCATGTCCCAATGGATTCCATATCTGGAGGAGCCATCCCTGCCCTTGGTACAGGAGCCACTGTCCATGGAACACCAGGTTAACAAATTTAATAAAAATATGTAGACTGTTATTTGTTTTCTGGGTAATAGAGTCTGTTAGGGGAACTCTTCAATTGGCAGCTCTACAGTGACCCCGCACACATTAAAACTATTTCTAAGCATTGGCCGCCATTAGGCCCATATCGTCTATCTCAAGGAAGACTCAGTCAAATCAATTTGACTGAATTTTGAAATATATCTGAAAAATAATCTCGAGGATCTCTAGCACCAAATGGCAATAGAAATAAGCCCAATGGGTCCATTTATTACCATTCACTACTCCTTCAAACTCTCGGTATTTTGGGACATTTTCCCTCTGTTTTATGGCAATTTTCCTAATGGCAGCCAATGCTTAGAACAGTTTTAATGTGTGCGGGGTCACCGTAGAGCTGCCAATTGAAGAGTTCCCCTATCAAACTCTATTACCCAGAAAACAAATAAGGGCCATTCTCAAATTTCGGGACAACTGGTATAGGAAAATTGTCCTGTAACGGAGGGGACAATGTGGTAACGGAGGGGAATTTTGATGTAAAAAACCAACTGTAGGAACAGCAACAAAATGAAAAATGATAAAAGATTGATGTAACTATTATTTTCAGAAGTACTTCATCTCATATCAGTAGATTTTTTGGTCCAAATGTCGATTTCTTGCTCATGATCTGGTAACGGAGTGGACAGTAACGGAGGGGAACAATTTTTTGCTTTTCGCTCATTACTGCTTTTTATTTTGGAGATTATACAAAATAATTGCAGAATATTAAAACCTGCCACCCTCAGCAACATATACATGAAATCGCTCTGTAAAATTATCATTGGTAAGCTTGGAAATGAAGGAAACGGAGGGGACATTTTAGTGGGACCAAAAACATTTTTTATGAACATTACGTCATAATTTATTGAATACATGTTTTATGAAGTCTGCAAGGCAGTGGTACTATGGCGCACATGCGTCTGATGATATTCAGTGAAAATAGCTCATAAAAAACAATAACGAACAGAGCTATGGCAAGTAACGGAGGGGACAAAAAAATTGACATTAATTAGTGACACGACTATTGTATCAATTTAATCAATGAAATTATACCCAAAAAAAATTGAATATGAACTAAATATAAATTCAAGTCTATATTCCCATGAATCGTGCAAAGAAACTTTGAAAATAATGGTATATTAGGAGGAAAATGAACACTTGATTTTGTCATGTCAGGTCCAGTGACAGGGAAAAACCATTGATTTTGCACGGATTTCTGGACATAATGCATTAAAAAAAGTCTAATGAATGACTTTTTGCTCCAAATGCAGTGGTTCTAAGTAGAAATATGAATAACAGATGCAGAGTGACGCTTCAGATATTTATCGCATTCATATTAATGTCAGGGAGCTAGAGTGACGCAAATTGTCCCGAAATTTGAGAATGACCCATAACTGTCTACATATTTTTATTAAATTTGTTAACCTGGTGTTCCATGGACAGTGGCTCCTGTACCAAGGGCAGGGATGGCTCCTCCAGATATGGAATCCATTGGGACATGGATCAACAAATCTGAAAGCAAATTATCATCATGAGACATAAATAGTAAAAGAGAGGTAGGGATGACTCCTCCAGATGTGGATTCCTTTCGAACATGGATCAGCAAATCTGAAAGAAAATTATCATCATGAGACATAAATAGTAAAAGAGAGGTAGGGATGACTCCTCCAGATATGGAATCCATTGGGACATGGATCAACAAATCTGAAAGAAAATTATCATCATGAGACATAAATAGTAAAAGAGAGGTAGGGATGACTCCTCCAGATATGGAATCCATTGGGACATGGATCAACAAATCTGAAAGCAAATTATCGTCATGAGACATAAATAGTAAAAGAGAGGTAGGGATGACTCTTCCAGATATGGAATCCATTGGGACATGGATAAGAAAATCTGAAAGCAAATTATCATCATGAGACATAAATAGTAAAAGAGAGGTAGGGATGACTCCTCCGGATATGGAATCCATTGGGACATGGATCAACAAATCTGGAAACAAATTATCATCATGAGACATAAATAGTAAAAGAGAGGTAGGGATGACTCCTCCAGATATGGAATCCATTGGGACATGGATCAGCAAATCTGGAAACAAATTATCATCATGAGACATAAATAGTAAAAGAGAGGTAGGGACGACTCCTCCAGATATGGAATCCATTGGGACATGGATCAACAAATCTGGAAACAAATTATCATCTTGAGACATAAATAGTAACAGAGAGGTAGGGACAACTCCTCCGGATATGGAATCCATTGGCACATGGATCAACAAATCTGGAAACAAATTATCATCATGAGACATAAATAGTAAAAGAGAGGCAGGGACGACTCCTCCAGATATGGAATCCATTGGGACATGGATCAACAAATCTGAAAACAAATTATCATCATGAGACATAAATAGTAAAAGAGAGGTAGGGATGACTCCTCCAGATATGGAATCCATTGGGACATGGATCAGCAAATCTGAAAACAAATTATCATCATGAGACATAAATAGTAAAAGAGAGGTAGGGATGACTCCTCCAGATATGGAATCCATTGGGACATGGATCAACAAATCTGAAAGCAAATTATCATCATGAGACATAAATAGTAAAAGAGAGGTAGGGATGACTCCTCCAGATATGGAATCCATTGGGACATGGATCAACAAATCTGAAAGCAAATTATCATCATGAGACATAAATAGTAAAAGAGAGGTAGGGACAACTCCTCCGGATATGGAGTCCATTGGGACATGGATCGACAAATCTGGAAACAAATTATCATCTTGAGACATAAATAGTAAAAGAGATGTAGGGATGACTCCTCCGGATATGGAATCCATTGGCACATGGATAAACAAATCTGAAAGCAAATTATCATCATGAGACATAAATAGTAAAGGAGAGGCAGGGATGACTCCTCTAGATATGGAATCCATTGGGACGTGGATCAACAAGTCTGAAAACAAATTATCATCATGAGACATAAATAGTAACAGAGAGGTAGGGACGACTCCTCCGGATATGGAATCCATTGGCACATGGATCAACAAATCTGGAAACAAATTATCATCATGAGACATAAATAATAACAGAGAGGTAGGGACGACTCCTCCAGATATGGAATCCATTGGGACGTGGATCAACAAGTCTGAAAACAAATTATCATCATGAGACATAAATAGTAAAAGTGAGGTACGGATGACTCCTCCAGATATGGAATCTATTGGGACATGGATCAACAAGTCTGAAAACAAATTATCATCATGAGACATAAATAGTAACAGAGAGGTACGGATGACTCCTCCAGATATGGAATCTATTGGGACATGGATCAACAAATCTGAAAACAAATTATCATCATGAGACATAAATAGTAACAGAGAGGCAGGGACGACTCCTCCGGATATGGAATCCATTGGGACGTGGATCAACAAGTCTGAAAACAAATTATCATCATGAGACATAAATAGTAACAGAGAGGTAGGGACGACTCCTCCAGATATGGTGTCCATTGGGACATGGATCAACAAGTCTGAAAACAAATTATCATCATGAGACATAAATAGTAACAGAGAGGTAGGGATGACTCCTCCAGATATGGTGTCCATTGGGACATGGATCAACAAGTCTGAAAACAAATTATCATCATGAGACATAAATAGTAACAGAGAGGTAGGGACGACTCCTCCGGATATGGAATCCATTGGCACATGGATCAACAAATCTGGAAACAAATTATCATCATGAGACATAAATAGTAACAGAGAGGTACGGATGACTCCTCCAGATATGGTGTCCATTGGGACATGGATCAACAAGTCTGAAAACAAATTATCATCATGAGACATAAATAGTAACAGAGAGGTAGGGACGACTCCTCCGGATATGGAGTCCATTGGGACATGGATCAACAAGTCTGAAAACAAATTATCATCATGAGACATAAATAGTAAAAGAGAGGCAGGGACGACTCCTCCGGATATGGAATCCATTGGCACATGGATCAACAAATCTGGAAACAAATTATCATCATGAGACATAAATAGTAAAGGAGAGGCAGGGATGACTCCTCTAGATATGGAATCCATTGGGACGTGGATCAACAAGTCTGAAAACAAATTATCATCATGAGACATAAATAGTAACAGAGAGCTAGGGATGGCTCCTCCAGATATGGAATCCATTGGGACGTGGATCAACAAATCTGAAAACAAATTATCATCATGAGACATAAATAGTAAAAGAGAGGTAGGGATGACTCCTCCAGATATGGAATCCATTGGGACATGGATCAACAAATCTGAAAGCAAATTATCATCATGAGACATAAATAGTAAAAGAGAGGTAGGGATGACTCCTCCGGATATGGAATCCATTGGGACGTGGATCAACAAATCTGAAAACAAATTATCATCATGAGACATAAATAGTAACAGAGAGGTAGGGACGACTCCTCCGGATATGGAATCCATTGGGACGTGGATCAACAAGTCTGAAAACAAATTATCATCATGAGACATAAATAGTAAAAGAGAGGTAGGGATGACTCCTCCAGATATGGTGTCCATTGGGACATGGATCAACAAATCTGAAAGCAAATTATCATCATGAGACATAAATAGTAAAAGAGAGGCAGGGATGACTCCTCCAGATATGGAATCCATTGGGACATGGATCAGCAAATCTGGAAACAAATTATCATCATGAGACATAAATAGTAAAAGAGAGGTAGGGACGACTCCTCCAGATATGGAGTCCATTGGGACATGGATCAACAAGTCTGAAAACAAATTATCATCATGAGACATAAATAGTAACAGAGAGGTAGGGACGACTCCTCCGGATATGGAATCCATTGGCACATGGATCAACAAATCTGGAAACAAATTATCATCATGAGACATAAATACATTGTAGTAAAAGAGAGCTAGGGATGGATCCTCCAGATATGGAATCCATTGGGACATGGATCAACAAATCTGAAAACAAATTATCATAATGAGACTTAAATGGTAAATATGCTAAGGATTAAGACCAACAAACCTGAAAGCAAACCTTCCAAATCGGTGTCTAACTAATACGTGACTTGGGTTTTCAACAATAGTAAAAGTGAGGCTTTTGCAGGCCACAATGAATGCAATTCTCGGTATAATATAAATTTATGTTCCTGAGGAATGCCAGCTGAAACAACTTAATATTTTTGTTACAGTCGACTTCATCACAAACCTCTGACATTTAAGAATTTTGTTGCATGTCATATTGAGTACTGGGCCGCCAATTTACATATAGGGATGCGCCATGCCCACGGTGATTTTGAAAACCGGAACCATTTTAACCAAAAACCATTTTGATCCTTCAGTACAAGTATCAGCAACAAATTTAATCTTTATGATTTTGAAACCATTGGAAATGTCTTTGCAAGCCAATTCTAACGATACCAAATATGTTTGGGTTGCAAAAAGGGGTACAAAATTAATCTGAATTGCCCAAATACCATTAACATTTCAATCGAAGAAGTCCAAAAAAGAAGGTTGAGTCAATGATGGTAAATCCGTCCAGGAGGGTAAATCCGTCAACCCGATGTCTGGCAGACTCTCCAGCTGTGCTGTTCGTTTAGAGTCTGTGAGCAGACTGCCCTCTCTTATTAAAACCGCCGTCACACTATTGGGATCTTGTTGGGACTCTAACCACGATCAGCAAATACATTCAAAATGCAGGCTCGCACTTTTGATCTTCCTGGGGTCTCATCACGGAACTGATCAGAGACATTGTAGGGATGTTGGAGGGATGTGGTAATGTCGGGGGACAGCCCCAAACCTCTCCAAAGCGCCAGTCTTCTGCGCTTGTCTAGTGCATGCACAAAACAAATGCAGTGTCATGGGGACCTGGCCAGTATAAGCCCACTGGAAGCCCAGAGACAATGCACTGGGAGCCCAGAGGTCACACCAGCAGCATGGACATCGTATTGAGAGCGTAGTGAAAGCCACACTTGACACGCAGCAGAAGCTGCAAGAACATAGCTCCAGTGTCAAAAATTTTCTAAATTTAGACGTTTTTTGGTGTTCCTATTGCGTGTTTTAATTGTACAATGAACACAGTACAGTCTCAGAAAAAGCCTGTATGTCTGACTGCGGTTTTAGTGAGTAACCCCCTCAAACTGCAGTCAGACATAGCCTACAGGCTTTTTCTGAGACTGTACTGTGTTCATTGTACAATTAAAACACGCAATAGAAACGCCAAAAAACGTCTAAATTTAGAAAATTTTTGACACTGGAGCTATGTGCAAAGTCTCTGGGCTTCCAGTGGGCTTATACTGAGCACTGGCCAGGTCCCCATGCCACTGCATTTGTTTTGTGCATGTACAAAACAAGCGCAGAGGACTGGCGCTTTGGAGAGGTTTTGGGCCTGTCCCCCGACATTACCACGTCTCTCCAGCATCCCTACAACGTTTCTAATAAGTTCTGTGAGACCCCAGGAAGATCTAAAGTGTGTGCCTGGATTTAGAATGTATTTGCTGATCGAGGTTAGAGTCCCAACAAGATCGCAATAGAGTGACGCCGTGTGACGGGGTTTCAGGGTTGAACAGTTTCAAATTAACTTTCAATCATCCTTCACCTGATTACTGCACCCTCTTCTTGTCTTAATTAACCTACCAAGTGTATAAATACAGGATGGCAAGTCAATCATCCATCCATCCATAATGTGGAACTGTGTGTTTTTTAAAAGAAAATCTAAGGTCGCCATGAGACCCACTTGTTGCAATTCATCAAACAAATTTACTTACCCTTCTGCAGTTCAGTCACAAAACTGGCTGAAGATTCCCAATACGGGAGATAATTAGAGTTGAGGTATTGCAGATTCGTAGGTTGCATGCAAACGAAGCATAATTCGCACTTGGACTGAGAATAGGCAAATCCTATGCACTGCTTCTCTGACTGAGCGCATAAAAAGGAACAGCCCAGTTGTGACTCTGATCCATATTTGTCCGACTGGATCGCAGTTCCAGCACAGGTGATGTTCTCCGCAGAAGAGTAATAGCGTTTGCTATTTGCAATTTCTGAATTTCCGTTGCAGCTGAGGGTTGTTATAACTAGAAACAGAGAGATGTAAGAAGCCATGGCCTGTCACAGTTCTGAAAATGCACCAAAATCAGATATGGACTTGCAGAGTTACAGAAGACGAATGACAAGTACAAAATTGCATTGAAATATTCCTTGTGAGTTCTTGTGAGGTCATAAGCAATTTGTGATGTCATATTGTTATTATTGTATACTTTCAATGCTATCAAAACAGATCAGTCACCAATTAAGTCAAAGGTTACTCACTGACAAATTGACATTTCATTTCAATTCAATGCAAGGATAATAATATAGCCTGTTGTCAGATCATTGATTAGCTCGTTTTTCTATGTGATGTCTAACACCACTTGCGGAATGGGAGCTTTGTGGACATCAAGACTTGGCAAAAACAATGCCAAATCATCACAAAAATGTGATAAATTACAAATGAGCTAATCTTGAGACCTTTCACAATTTTTGACTGGGGGGGGGGTGTCAAAAATTGATACCCTACTTGAGTTTCTTTCTTTTCTTTCTTTCTTTTCTTTCTTTCTCGGTATGATCCCTCCCATCATATTTGATGATTACAGGGATTCATGCGAATTTTTAGTACACCCCCCTCCCTCGACATACGACCAATAGTCCAGGAGCTTATGGGGAAATAAGGGGTGGATTGTGCAGATTTGTCTACAAGCATGAAATTTGGCACAAATGTTGCTGAGGGAATATAGATTCAATTTTTTGAGGGCGCCGGAGCAGGCGCTTGTCTTGGTTGCCATAGCAACAAATTCAAAATGGCCGCCGCTCGATATCTAATTTTGAGTATAACTCACTAACAAAAGGTCGTAGGATTGCAAATAATACCTCTAAATATATGTTTTTGATGCCAGGGATCCTGATTCTGCCATTATTTTTCATGTCAAACACATATTTTGGTCTATAGAGCCAAAATTACCTTTATATTGGGGTTATAGAGCCTAGTTTATCGAAACTTTCAACATATTTTCAATTTCCTGATAATGGTTCACTCTAACAAGAACCAAATTATCAATTATATATATATAATATGTACATTGATACCAAAGTAGCCAAATGAATGTTGCAGACAAGGGTATTGTTAATGCAGCTGCATCTATGCATTCCTTTTCTTTTTGCACGCAGTTCCCGCCACTAAATCTTTCAAATATCACAGCACTACATGATGCTAGCCAATAAGTTGTGTAGTATACCAAAAGAAACCTGTTGCTGTCTTTGTGTGTTGGCCCCTATTAAATCTATTATGTGCTTATCCACTTCTGTTTGCCATCCCCTTATTTTGAAATCCTGAACAAAGACTTTTTTTCAGTTACAACGGTAAGACTACCTTTATTTGTGCTCAGCAATACATGTAGATGCTTCTTGGGTATATATCTGAGGGATACTATCACACTACCAAGATATTTGTTTCATATGTGCAGTGACTTTGCACAGACTGTCTTGTTTGATTAACCTCAGTCACATCTCACAAGGCTTGAAATTGATTTGACTTGGTTTCTTGCATAATACAGCAGCCTGTTCTATTGCGACAGGAGGGAGCGGGCTAAAACATTTACTGGCACTGTATATCATGTCCATGTAAGCATACATGAATTTTTGAGGCAGCCCAGCACAGTTCTGCGGAGTTCTGCTGAGCGTGGACCTGAAAGGCAACTGCACTAGTGCCCCAGATGCCAATTCCATACCCAATTCGATGTGAATATCTTCAGTCTGCAGCCTTGCTACATGTAGTTCGCCTGCCTCTACAGTAGACTGCTGTCAGTCAGGGTTTCTTATTATGATCCGACATGTGGCACATGGACTTTGCGGAGAGCCTTCCAACAATGGCACTGCTCAGGGCAGCCACAGTGCAGTTACCATTGGTAGGGGACAAGAGAACATTGCTCAAGGTTCCCTGCCATAGTACCTTCACTTTTGGTGATCGCTGTATGCATGATGAGTGATGAGAGGACTAGGAGTCATGCTATAAAACCAGTGGTGTCCTGCGTCATTGAGTAGCCCCAGAAGAGAACACTCCATCTAATATCTCATGGGCTTGGAATAAATTGAGGGAACTCATTAAATTGTTAATACGGTATGTCAAAATAATACAGAATTTTGATGGATCATTCTTCAGAAAGACCATGGTATTAGTAACTGGAGGACAATTCTCCTAATCTGACCAAGGAGACTTTTCCAACAGGCAATACCAAAGGAAAATCATGTCTCACCCAAATGAAGCATGAAGTACAATACGAAGTGACCAAACATTTAGCTTGGCCGAGTTCGGCACAATTTAAATTTCCTGGGATGTCACATATGTTTCTGCCAGTTCCAAGAGAATTCAAGTGCATGAGAGACTGCCTGACTCATGCAGAAGAAGCAGTCCTTCAACACAGGGACTGTTGCAGGCCTACGACTGTTTCACCATCCGAAGTTCACACACTGGTACAGTGGTAGGCTAGCTGTTTTATTACTTGCTACATGTAGATTGTAGAAGATAACTTAGATAAGGGAAGAGGGTTTTTGTGCCTAAAAGTGATAGCTAGTGGGAGTTGAAAGATCCAAGAAGATTTTTTGACAAGGCAATCTTGAAATTAGTGCTGCCTAATAGTGTGTCACCAAGATCTTGCAGAATGAATAAAAGAAAAACTTTTGACTTCTATATTCATCAGGAAAATGTGTACCTCTTTTTGTTTATTGTCTGAAATATTGGCTGCGATTCCCACCATGCCTGTGTTTGCTCATCTAAAATGTAGGTTTGGAGAGTCCTACCAGTACATTGACGAACAAACATCTTAAAGCTGTCATAAGGGAAGTTGTCCTAGGTAAGAACTACAGTGAACAGCATCCAAACAACCTCAGGACTGATTGGTGAAAGGCATAAAGCGTTTTTTCGATAAATTGATGATTGTCCTTTCTAAAGTATTCCAGTCATGTGAAATGGACCACCAATGTCTTGCCAAGGATTACTAAAATTGCATGTTCCAGCTCAATAATGAACATTGAGGCTACTCCTTATTATCTACATGCAGAAAGTCACACAGTAGCCATTGTGTGAAATGTTAAACAGTCAAATGGTGGTAAATGCTGTTGGATTTGCATTTGAACTTGGCCTGACTTAAATTTGAGTTAGTAAATTTTGTACTAAAACTGGTACATATCGAACTAGTGTCTAACTGAGCCTGACCAGAGGAATGCATTGGTGGGGTAAATGTGTAACATGTTGAGGACTCCCGCTCTCTCTCGCATCTCATCAACCAAACCTCGTGAGCCCAGAATGGGGGTTAGAGGGCTGCACTTACCATATCTGTCTAGTATTGTCCTTCTTCCATGCTTATCTACAGTGTGAGAATTTCCTTTTCCTTTGGTATTGGAATAGCAGCATTCTTGGTCACCTTACATGTAGGAGAATTACTGATACCTTGGTCCTTTTGAAAACTAATCCTCCACAAGTGAATATTGTCTTGACATTGCATGCCAATAATTTCAAGATTTGTGGGATGTGGGTTGGCAAAAATGAAACATGAGTCTGTTCACAAGTAGAAAATCTCTAGGTAGTATCCCTTGGATACAGACTGTACCTGTCAGTCCCTTCCTCCACCGTCGGTCTGTTTTGGGAAAGCAAATAGACCAATGTATCAGAGGAAGAATACTATGCAATTGTCCATGAACCATTAAATCAGACAGTGATACACCATACAAATGACAAAATTAATGACATGTAAAAAGCATTTAAGATTAAAAATTTAAAGAAAGGAAAGGATCATTAATTTGTCACACCTGTTTACAATTAAACATTAAGATGCAATGAACATAGTCTGCTAGTCTTTTAATAAAAACCATTCAATTATTACACTGATGAAAATAGTTGCCAATCTCACCCTTTGAAACTGAACACATCAGTTTCCGACAGTCAACTTGGCAATGTCACATTATTTCACTTATTTATTTGGCTTTCTATTTTCCCCTCTCCCTTTGGTTGTTATTAGTTTCTGCAATTCATGCTGAAATGTATCAGACTGCTCGCTACGCTTGTACAATATTTTTATTTTTCTTCTTCCCGTTGGAGCATTTCAAATGAGAGTTATGATGTGGTGCTTTTAGGATGAGGCAATCTGATCTCAGGCCAAGAATCATTTATGCTTGAGCACAGCTAAAGGCTGTAACTGCAAACAAGTCTTTCTTCAAATCAATCGCCATTGTATCTTTAGGAAATCCAAGATTTCAATGGAAGGGGATGGAAAACAGGAGAGTGTAAGTACATCATAGATTTCATACTGGCCAATACTTGAAACAGCAACAGGTTTATTTTGGTATACCATATAAATTATCGGCATGCAGCATGTAGGGCTATGGATTTGAAAGATTTCGTGAAGAGGATTGCATTCGCAAAAGAACCGGTTGGTGAGCGTAAGGCAGCTGCATTGACACTACCAATTTCTGCAACATTTGTTTGGTTACTTTGGTATCATCGTACAGATGATATGTTGATGTATGTCTATTACATAAAGCTGGTGTTTATTTTTGTTTTCAAAACTTGATGAATTGCTGCAAGAAACAATTTGCAATAGTTTGAGTTGATGATTAGTGGTGAATTTCGATAAAATGAGCTCTATAACCCCAATATACAGGCAATTTTGGCTGTATAGACCAAAGTATGTGTTTGACATTAAAAATAATGGCAGAATCAGATTCCCTGGCATCAAAAACATATATTTAGAGCTATAATTTGCAATCCTATGACCTTGTGTTACTGAGTTATACTCAAACTTAGATATCGAGCGGCGGCCATTTTGAATTTGTTGCTATGGCAACCAAGATGAGCGCCCGCTCCGGCGCCCTCAAAAATTTGAATCTATATACCCTCAGCAACATTTGTGCCAAATTTCATGCTTGTAGACAAATATGCACAATTATCCCCATAAGCTCCTGGACTACAATACCCACATTATATAGTGTTAAAAATGTACCCTTGAACAGTCACTCGTACAGATTCGTGGACTTCTACGCGTGAAAAAGCCCGTATATACTAAGTGTATGCACGTTTTATGACATTTTTGTTTTGTTAAAATTTCTTACTCCCCCCCCTTGGACATGTTGTCAAAAATTAGAACCTCCCCCTTGAAACACGTGTGAAAAGTTAGTACCCCCTTGAGCAAAACTCCCCCCCCCCCCCCAAGTCATAAAATCTGAACGGTCCCTTATCCACCCATGAGCATGCCTTTCTCTGATGTGCGACTGGTTGATCCTGAAAAATCAGGCCAAACATGAGTTTGCATGTTGTGGGACAAACTGTAGGACATACATACCTGGATGATGACTGTCGCAGACCAATAGCGTGTTTAGCTAATTACTTCGACTGAACAATTAACCAAAGCAATAGATCTTTTTCCATTATGGCATTTTGAGTGGGAGTCTTTCATAATTATTTAATTATTTTTCACACTTTATTGATGTTTGGCCATAATTTCAGCACCCAGTAAACTGAAAACATATTTTTTACACTTAATTGGTTATAGCAATCAATAGCAGGGATGGAGAACAAATGGCAATTACTCTTATTTAGGCCAGAGAAAATTTATTTTTAGCTTCTACGATCTAGTCGACATCTGTCAGCAGAACAAAAAAATCTGCCCAATTTTAAAACTTTTTATTGTGTCAATCTATCAAGTAGAATTGCAGGCAAACTTGTTCTTTTTCGTTTGCCCATAGAAAATTTGTTGGGTCACTTGATCTGAGAATCGAAAATTCAATTATGTCTGCCATTGCCTGGCTTCTCTGATCATGTGTACCAAAACTATTGCATTGATTGTTATGTTTCACAAATTAAGGAATATTTTATCCTATTTGCGCCTTTTAATGGCCATATTGACAAAACAATCAGCTACTGCTTCTGAGCAGGCAACTTGCATCTGAATTCCATTATCGCAGATATTTTTGCACCTGTGTCCAGGGACGGACGCAGGGGGGTGATGCATCCCCCCCACCGGACCAAAATTTATATATTTTTACATGTTAATTTTATCTGCGCACAGTCGCGTTAGGTCGCGAAATATGCGTTCCGTGACGCGACAGTCCGATAGACCCCCCCACCTTAATTTTCTGGATCCTCCTCTGCCTGTGTCGACACAGAACTAAACATTCCTTCTTTTTTTTCAAGTCCAACTGGTGTGGGAGTATGATAGTGCAGGGATAAAATATGTCCTTCACTCTTAACAAAAGGTTTTATATGGAACCTTTAAGGGTTCTTCAAGCTGGTATAGATAAGGAACCCTGAAAGGTTCATCATTCAACTTTTGAAAAAGAAATTCTTTTAAAAAAAGAATTGTAGAGACCTGAGGTTTCTTCAAACATATATTTTATTTTCCAAATATTCAAATAATGTTTTATGTATGTGTAGTTACATAATACATATATACCTCCAATGTACCACTATGAGTGTGTGATTTAACAATTAAACCTAATACATGTTACCTCATGATTAGGCATGCCTAATTACAGGTGTTATTAACATAGACAGCAAACCAAGCAATGAGAAGCCCTTTTATATTCTTTGTCATGAACATGAAATTTCTATTTCCACAACAACAAACTAATTGTGGCTTGTATAATATTTGGATTATTACACTATTAGACTGGCTAGTTTGTTAGAAGTTGAATATCTAATGTTCTCATACAGTGTTTTCTTTTTTCATTTGTCTTATATCATCTCAAATCTTTATACACTTAGGCTATATAATTTTTTGAAGGAAATCTCTATGGGATAATATTATGCTCCAGGTGTGCTTTGGGTATGGTCCCCAATCACTCAACCATGACAGTCATGGTTGAGTGGCTCCCAAGGTCATGCAGTGATGGAGCTTCTGAGCATCAAGAGGGGCAAGCATATACTTGATTTGTTAATCCCCCAATTAAACGAACCCCGTGAGGTTTGATGGGGATTCTACAGAGTTAAGAGCTGAGTTAAGGTTTGGTAGTCATTCGGGATGTCGTTGCATAGTGACTGCAGCGCGAGAATCCTTGCCGCCTCAATAGTTTGGTGAATGCCCAAAATTTTAGGCCCCTGCCAGGTCCCATCTTTAGGGGAGGGCGGGATAGGGCGAATGACTACCAAACCTTAACTCAGCTCTTAACTCTGTAGAATCCCCATCAAACCTCACGGGGTTCGTTTAATTGGGGGATTCTACTTCGTAAGCGCTTCGTTAAAGTTCGGCGTCATTCGGGATCTCGTCGCACGTGACCTTGCGCGAGACTCCCTTGCCGCCTCAGACTTCAAAGCAATTTTGGGCATGAACAGCCCGTAGTCTAAGCCATAATATGTATGCATTACTGAAGACCAGTTACGAAGGACTGAATAGCTGCTTCTGACTTTGCAAAGATTGGCTTTACTGTTTTGGAGAAACGACCAGGCAACTGCATGGTGCCAAGGACACTGTTAGACAACTTATACAGGGATATGTACCCTAGAGTCTGAAACTGAGGCTGCCCAAGCCACCATTGGCTTCTGCAAATCTTTTGTATACAACTGGATTCACCCGAAGATGGTGACACTAGAAACGGCAAGTTGAAGATGACCAAGATTCAGAGCACGTCTGTCTGGTAATTAATCTGAGTACACTTGACCCATTTATATGTTCAAGGTCAATATGAATGTCCCTCATCAGGATACAAGTATATCATCCACTGGCAGGTTCACATGAGTGAAGCATTTGCTGGAGGCTGTACAATATACATACAGCTAGTAACATTCCGTGAAGACATGAACGGCAATCTCCATACCTGAACAAACACTTGCAGGTTGAAGGTACTAACAAATACTGGGAAGAAGACTGAATCTTGTCGCAAATCAACACACATTTGGATGTGTGAAAACTTGACCAAATTCGATCGCCTCATCCAGTAGAGAGGTCTAAAGCTGCCTCCTGCGTCTGGAAAAACCCATTATTGTATCTGGCCTACGTCAGACATTCAGGATGATTCATGACAACATGCAGCTCCAAAAGCAACACGCCACCACCCATTGTGGGGCTCGATCCAGCATTGTGTGCTGACTTAAAACTCATAAACAGTGAACATCCGTCAACTGCAAAACTTACTCTTTAAGCTTTGGACTGACTATAACTTCCTGCATCCCAGAAATAAACTAGCATGTGTGGCACCTGATGCCAATAGCTTAGCGTTGTTCCGGCAATAAAGGCTGATAATGCCTCAAACAGTGCAGTGCATTTGCACGCACTAGTCTGTTTCTCAAGAGCTTGCGAATGCAAGCCATTTCAGTGACTAACAGGACCATCGAACCCGTGTGTTGTGAATGGTCACTCATGGCGACTGCGATAAGCATTTCAACGAGAAGTGCCCACACTTGGGACAGAGCATAACAGACTAAGGAACACTGCATGAGCATCAAGAGCTCCTCCAGCAGACAGACAAGTATCCTTCCCACGGCATTGCCTTGCTAGAATAGACGGATGTCAAGTACAGAACCTGTAGAGTCATCAAACTGCATTGATCTTGTAAGATTTAAGCCACTCTTACGGGACTTATACAATTTCCCAAATTGTCACCCAATCATCGCCACTTTGCAGAATCCCATGGCTCTACATCCTGAGTGGCGTGGTCACGAAGGTCTTGATAGCAGAGAGGATGTACAAATTTGTACCTGTGACAGGTGAGCCCGTGTACCAAGTGGTGGATCCGGTCTGAGACCCGAGAAATTCCATATTAACTCAGCATGTCATATAGGAGCCTCATGACATCAGGCGACAATGATGGCAGAGAGGGTCGCACTGGTACTAGTATGGACTGACCCTAAGCTTTTTGCGGTCTTAATGATATCAAATATGTTCCTCAGACCCCATCGCCATCTCCCAGATTATGCTTATGGGCAGGTCTGAGCAGTGCCTCCGAACCTCTAGTAGAAAGGCACTAAGATAGGCTTCAAGTTAAGCCCAACCAAACCGTGTGGTATGCCTCTGCATTGCCTCCACTGCAAAAAACAATTGTCATTGCTGATCTGTCAATCCACCGCCCTATATTCAGTTGACACTAGACTTGGGAGTTGATTGATCACTGCGACCCTTTTGCTCAAGAGAGTCACAACACTTCTGTGACATCGATGAGATTCATACAGTTGGCATCCTCACCGGGGAGGTAGCTGAAAATGGCCTCCGCATAATATAAATTACCAGTTAAATGACGTATGACCGGTAGCTCATGGCGAAACTGGTAGTCATTGCTGTCACTTCACCGATTGAGGAACCATGGGCCCGGTTGCGATTGAAGACGCTAAAATACAGCGTCGCAACTGACAATTTCAAGATATGTCACACCATTAGTTAAGGATTCAAAGCTGTTTTTGCTTATATGACGGCTGTGAGCCGTAACGTAATCATTTGGCTGATCATTGGCGACGTACAAGATACATGACAGACACCTGACCCATGTCGTACCCAACAGCCGTGCTGATGAAGTTATATCAAGCCGCAGTGACAGCTCATTAAGTGCACCCGTTCAAATTCAACCAATGGTACTGTCTATTGCCCAGTCTTCCTGGAGGGCGTCCTGTTGAAGATAAGGGATTAGTTGTATCCCCAGTGCGGTGTATCAGCATCGCTGTAACAAATAGCCTCCTTAAAGAAGGTGCAAGCTCATAGCAGTGACTTCCCCTCAAAACTTTTATTGATAGGCTCAAAAAATTAGTCTTAATGGCATTGGTGCAATGAGAAATAGTAAAAAGTCACTTTGTCGCTGAGCATGACCGATGCACTCCGCTTTGTGCAACAAATAGCAAGCAAACCAAGTTGCTATTCTGACCACTGCCCTTTTTGCAGGAATACCGTGCAGCATCCCCATCTCAATGGGAGATCTATGATGGGTTCAATGACCCGAGGTTTCCCCCCCCCAAAACAGGGGCGATCACAGACATCGCTGGTCCGTATCACAACCTTCAAAACCTGCCGCCACAGCTCTCAATTACGAGTTGTACTTATACACATGCCGTCCAACGGCTCTCTCATTAATGTGATGGAGCAGTGTCTTGCTATCACTGGCACTTTTCAATTGCATGAATGTTGAACAGGAACTTTCCCTGGCTATAAAGGAGTATGAAAATTCTCTCAAGTAGCGCTCTGGCACTGACATTCTCCTGCAGCAGGTGAGGGAGATTGTAACAGTTCCAACGCAGTCTTCTCCCAAATGCTTTGGAACCTCCATCCGTAACCAGGACACATCATGACCCCGTGTATGGCATGCCCATCTCACTGGTCAATAATCATCAAAACAAACCCAGAGGCTACTGTACTGTTAGCACGCCAGAGGCTACCGTTCTGGTAGTATGTCTCAGCATGTCATGGCATCGTGACACTCAGCCTAGTCTGATCTATGCCGGGGCCCAAGACGCCCAAAAAATAGGACTGTCCACACTCGGAAACCCAAATGAAACTTGTTGACAGATCTCACTCCATTTCTGGCTTATGCAGTCCTCCTTCAAAGCTAATCATCTTGAAGATGCAATAGAACATTGAACCCACGAAGTATGCAACAGTCCTGCCTGGCAGGTGCATAACTAGAACCTGTCATCAAACAGGCACTGGGTACATCAGACGGCTATGAAACGTCAACTTATTGACAGATTGCACTTCACTTCTTGCTTCATACAAATCTCTCCCCTGAGGTTAGATATAACTTGGCAGTGATGCCCTGGCACATTGAAACCCCATGAAGGGTGCCATCCTCAGGCCAATTATTCATCACCGTCGAAGCTGGTCCACCAGAAAAAGTCATCAAACATGCAAGTGTGCCTCAAATGCTCTTCCATTTGGCTGTTGAACTCGAGTACCCTGCGGATAGCACAGGCGCAGTACGGATGCGACACTGACAACCAAAGATACTTCAGTGTCTTTGCTGACAACTACAAAATCTCACTGAAACTGTAGCAATCACAAGATTTTCTGCTGACTGGACCACTGCTTGAACTTGTTCAAGTGGGAACATTTTCACTCCTGTGGAGACAGTTACAGTCTATGAGCGTTGTACTCAGGTGCCATAATTCATAGGCCCCAAACACATCATTATTTCCGACCTCAAGACATCCATCGTTGAATATTACCATAACGCAATAGAGACCCACGTGTCAAAACGGGCGATACTACAGGAGCCCAGAATACTGCTACCAATGGGCCTTCTGCAGGCCCAACTCCAGCCTCTGCTCGAACTTTTCCGAGGGGCGAGTTTCCAAAACGAAGGAAAACCTTCATAACCCATGGAAAACCTGATCTCTCCATGATACGGGGCCGTTCTGCCTGCATGCGATGCGTCAGATTCCCAATCCACATGTCCACGTTGGGCGCCGCCATTTTGGCTGCCTTGCACTGACAACAGCATGGACAATTTTGTCACTGTTTCACGCCATAACTGACGTTTCCATCGACTTTGAAAGCCAGTGCGACCGAAGAACCGACGTAGTAGATGTCAATCCATCTTTCCAATAAGTTAGACGAAGTTTTATTTAGCCAAACAAGCCATATTCACTCTCAATGAGCGAGCAGTCCGCTCCATGCGAGCGCAAGCAAACGACTGAGGCGGCAAGGCAGTCTCGCGCAAGGTCACGTGCGACGATATCCCGAATGACGCCGAACATTAACGAAGCGCTTACGAA
This sequence comes from Platynereis dumerilii, assembly GCA_026936325.1. Lineage (NCBI taxonomy): Eukaryota > Metazoa > Annelida > Polychaeta > Phyllodocida > Nereididae > Platynereis > Platynereis dumerilii. The sequence continues at coordinate 32,794,261 of JAPTHN010000013.1, forward strand.
GTAGAATTGTAGTCACAGTTACCTTCTCTGTAGCATGAGTACCCTCCTAATATTGGAGCTAAATTTGAAGGGTACTCCTGCTATAGGGAAAGTATATCTGCAAGGCCAACTTCCTAGTGGCCCCCTCCAGAAACTCAAGAAGCTCCACCCCTGCAGTACACATAAATTGATGACAAATAGCACTTGGCTGATTCTTTTTGCCCCTTTAGTTAGGGACCTCTACTGTAAAATCTTTCCTCATTTGGAACTTATAACATAGATCTGAGATGGTCCCTACAAAAAGGTTTCAACAGCAAACAAAACAACACTTAGATAATCTAGCTGCACCGAATTCCCACAATGGAACCCCTTTCTATTCTCTCACGTTGGGAGCATAGGGTTCTGTCATCATAACACCAGGGCATTTTGTATGGCTAAAAATCCAATACATGCATACAATTGTGGTCAGGAACGTAGTATAGTAAAGTCACATAATATAATATGATAATGCCGCAGCATAGAAGACGGGACTTGTAAATACTCGATTGGTTGACAATATTCATAGATTATGATAGGTAAATGCCAAGCGTTATTTTTTTGTGAAATTTTTTGAAATTTTTTATTTTTTTTTTCTAAATTAATTTTTTTCTCTTTTAGATTTTTTTTTTTTTAATTTTTGGAAAAAAAATTTTTTTTAGGATAAATTTTTGTTTTTTCAAAAAAAAAATTTTTTTTTGGATGATTTTTTTTTTCGGAATTTTTTTTTTTGTTTTCGGAATTTTTTTTTTTTTGGAGGAATATCAAAAAGAAGAAGGTAGTCACGTTGTAGTCACGCGTGAAGAGAAGCAAGTGCCAGGATCATATTATGGGATGTCTGAATCACTTTTTTTGATTGAACCATCTGGAGCACTCCACTCACCTGATAGCCTTAATATAAGGGACGAGACACAAAAAGGAAGTTCGTCCCGGGGTTAAAATTCATATTCTCCCTCCCCAAATGTGCCTGCCTGCTCCACTGAAAGTCTCTGCTTGCATGGGTTCGAACCCAGGGTGGGGAACCCAAAATTTTCAGTGGACCTTCATGAGCCAAATCCCATCTGGATATCGTTCCGATGAGACGTTAAATTGGCAGCCCCTTGTATCAGTGTCTATTAGGGTGGTCCACATTCCTATGGGAAAAATCAAATCTCCTAAAACCCCCAATTTGAAAGCAGAAATTGATGACCACATAAGTAAAACAAACACACATAAAATTTCAGCCAAATCGGTTAATATTTAGAGGTGGCACAAAGCCTTTGAAGTTTATCATGTGATTCCCCATTCGCGCAACTGAAAAAATGGTCAATTTCCCAGATCTTTCTTCGAAGTGAATATTTTCTTGTGTTTTTTAGTACAAATAATAAAGATGGCACCGCAATGTAATATCTGGATGTTATTTTTGATTTATTATTCATGGTATATGAGATATTTGCCTGTTTTTGCGAAAAAATGCTCGATTATCGATCCATGTAATATCTATGCTAACCTTCTACGAAACTTTCTAAGTAATAAAGAACATCAGGACTGGATTGGGCATCCTTGACATACTAAAAAAAGGTTATTTGATCAAAATAATTGGTCATTATTGCAAGATTTGCAAATATCGATGATTTTGAGATCTGCTGCAGGCGAATAGCATGTTAAACTTCAGCGGCTTTGTGCCACCTCTAAATATCAATCGATTTTGCTGAAATTTTTACTCAGTCCCTTCTGTACATATAAGATCACAATGCGAGATTCAAATCAGAGAAATTTAAAAGAAATTGTTTTTGGACCACCCTAGTGTCTATGCTGGGCAAGTAAAAGAACCCTCACATGGGGTAAATGCGTAACACGTTGGTTCCCGGCTTTCGTTGCTGTGAATTACTCGACCTTTTGGGATTACGCAAAAGGGATCAACGATCCTCTGGGTTTTAGAACTGTGATAGCAAACCGCTTTGTCCAGCCGAGTACCAAGCATCGCTCAAGTCTAAGGTGCCTGTAGCTTGCACTGGAGTAATGATGGGAGGTAAGGGGCCGACCAGATGATCTTTGGGAGGGGGGTGGGGGGCTATAGATTTTTGGTGGAAAAAAAGTTTGTTTCCTTCTTGACACTGAAAAAAAAATTTTGTTTGTTCAGCACATGAAAATAAAAAAAGAATTTGATTCCAACTGTAGCTGGGGTACAGTAATGTAGCAAAAAAATTCATCTCAGGGGTAAAAGCCAAAGCCCCCCCCAGCCCTCGAACTATCGTCTGGTCGGCCCGTAAGGTGGAATTTATTAGTGGATTGGTAATCTATAAGAAAATATGGCACGATAACGGCCCGTGAGTGACGAAACACCGCCCATGCGGGCCCGCGACTGCTGAAACAGCGCCCGGCCTCCACTATAGATTGTCAAGTAAAGCAGAGGATAGAGGTTTTGCCAGATACGTCTCAGCAACCAGCGGGCCTACAGAAGAAATACACCTACCATGTATATGGCGATTTTGAAAACCAGAACCATTCTAATCCGAAAAGCATTGCGGAAACCACAAACCATTTTAATCCTTTAGTAAAAATATCCACAACCAATATAATCTATGATCTAGTTTATGCCATTGTAATCAAGCCAATTCTAGTGAACAGTACCAAACATGTTGGGAGTTGCAAAAACGGGAACCAAATTAATCTGAATTCCTAAAAAATCAATACCGTTATAATCTTAGAAGGCCTAATAATTCTACCAGCTTTGACCTAATTTTTCAGGTGCTGCACGTGAACCCAACCCCAACACATCAGTGTCCCCCGATTTCAGGTCTGGTCTGATTTCGATGTCGTGTGGGACAGGATGGGAAGAAGAAAAAGACGATGAGTTCTACGTCACAGAATTCAACAGCTTCAAAGAGTCTCTTTACGAAGTGGGTAAAGGGGTCTACTTCAACGAGCCAGATTACGACCTGCCAAATTGGAAAACGGACTATTGGGGTTCAATGGAGAATTACGATCGCCTCCTGGCGGTCAAGCAGAAGTTGGATCCAGATAATATTCTATGGTGTCGTAATTGTGTGGGCTCCGATTTGGTCGAATTTGAGAACCCGTGTCCAGTTTCTGATTAATCACTGTTAAATGCTGATTGCAATTAAGATATTGTGTCTAATTTCTCAGCAACTGGTACAATTTGCAATAGAGTAACAGCCTATTTTGAACTATTTATTACATTATCAATTGAAAATTGTACAATGACCTGCTCTTAAGCAAATAGAGCTATTTGTACTTATTTTCTGATCGTGTCCTATAATGTAAGCAAAAGTAGATAACAGAATTTGTTTTTAAAATGCAACAATTTTCTTATGTGATACATGTAACTATGTCCTGGTTTAGGATCTCCTTTTTTTTCAAATTTAAGGAAATATATTATACAAATATTAGATGGGAAGGAGTCCAATATATAGAGTATAATTGGAACGAAAGTTATGTTTGGTGAGCAAACAGATTGAGAAACAATAATATTTTTCCATCACTCTTCAGAATTCAAACCCAAATAAATTTTGATGAAATTCACAAACCACATTCAACAAGCACTTTGATACTCCAGTGGTTTTTTAATCAACAACTTTGTTTATAAGTGCATAACTACTTGAAGCTATAAGAGCAGGAACCAAGCTACCTAGCTAGTCAATGCATTTGTGACTGACTTGAACAAAACCGGACTAACTTATTCAACAGTAAAAATGTTGGTGACCCCGTACAACTATCTCTCTCACTGTTTGATGAAATTCACATACCACATTAAACAAGCGCTTTAATACTTCAGTGGTTTTTTAATCAACAACTTTGTTTATAAGTGCATAACTACACTAACTACTTGAAGTTACAAGAGAGGAACCAAGCTATTCAATGCATCTGTGACTGACTTGAACAAAACCTGACTATTCAACAGCAAAAATGTTGGTGTCCCAGGACAACTATCTCTCGGTTTCAGAAAACATACATCAGTAGAAAAATAAACTATTTAGGTATATTATATAAAATAAAATGATTTAATTTTCAGATGTCAATGATGCATTTATTTACAAAGATGTAATGAGTAATGAGATGAAATTAAAAATATCTACAATGTACATACACATTTGTATCTTATATAAATATACAATAATCTTTACATTTCTCCACACTGCGATACCACAATAGGCACTTTGGGTTTATTATTTGGACCCGTCGGAACATTTTCAATTTTTCTGAGCACAAGGAGACCATCAACAACTCGACCTGCGAAAATAAGAGAACATTTCATGAGCAAAGTTTTCAGACTTCAGTCATCACTGTAAAATGTAAGCCTGTAAGGCAAGACAAATTGATTTTTAGAAAATGTTAAGTGGGGGCAGGTCAGCATTGACACATACATCTGTCCAGAGGCGTAACTAGGTTAAATGGTGCCCATGGCAAGCAGACGATTGCCTCCCCCCCCCCCCACAGTAGCGAGGCCCGAGAGGGACGATGCCCTCCACAGAAGGGGATGAAATGCTAACTACAGATCAACTATGCAGATGTAGGACTCAATCTGTTAACACAAACACTGATGCAGCCCTCTCAAGCCAGTTATTGCTTCTTGCAAGGCATTAGTATAACCAAAATATTACTTACCAAACACAACATGTTTGCCGTCTAAAAAGTCACATTTAGCGCAGGTTATGAAGAATTGGCATCCGTTTGCATTTGTGCCAGAATTAGCCTAAAACAAACAATAAAAACACTTCAATATTATATATATATATTATATATATATGTGAAAGATTTCGATTTGTACATGTTTCTGTAGAAACTGCAGGGTCAATTATTTAATAATCCCATTTCAAACAAACCACTCTCACCATAGAGAGTATTCCTGGACCAGTGTGAGCAAGTTTGAAATTTTCATCATCGAAGGGACCTCCATATATACTCATGATTCCTGTTCCATCACCCTGAAATAACACCAAAAAAACTGTAAATAAAACACAACAACTTTAAAGTGGCAAAACCCCCAAATTTTAACCTATCTTTAAACCCGCCTATTGACTCAGACTCAGATTAATTTATTTTCCCAAAATAGTTAAGTAACATCTCATTAATATTACACATTTCTTAAATAAAGGGGTATAGGAGACCTCTCAAAGACAAGAGTCGCTGCAGAGAGGCCACCCAAAATATCAAAATACAAAATATAATAATTATTATGTCAATCTAAACAGAATACAAAAGGAAAGTTAAACCATTGATATCACAAAAAAGAAAGAATTGAAATTGAAATCGACTAGACACAAGAGATGCCAGCACATGTTTGATAGTTTAGGTAATTGCAAAATGCAGGAGGAGAATCATCTGGAGGCACAATCAAGAAAAATAACTGAATTGGCTTGGACATCTTTTAAGATTCGACCAGTAGTTAAACTACCTCAAGGAACACCAGCTAACACATGGGTAGGAAACATCATGAAAGAACAGATACTATTTTATATTACAGATAACAGATATCAAAGAGGCGAGAGATTTGGCAAGAAACAGAGACACCTGGATGGAAGTGACTAAATCAGAGAGTGCGGAGTCCTCATCGACGTGAGCACAACAAAGAAGAAGATATTGATGCATTTCACTCATACAGATCTAACACACTCTAACCACAAAATTTAATCTGTCTCTGATACTCTCTATTCTCTGACAAATGCAATAAAAATTTCACTCCGGTTTCATTTTAGCGAAATTGAGGATCACAATCACAGCTTGAACGACAAGGCTAAAATGCAACAGTTATTCCAAGCATAAAAGTATCATGGTGAATCTCATGAAATCTAATGATGGCTATCAAAGTTCTTTGTACATACATTGACAAAATCTCCGCCTTGAACCATGAATCCTTTGATTACTCTGTGGAAGCCGCACATCTTGAAGCCGATTGGGATGCCATCTTTTCTGTATTCTCCTGTGCAAAATTGTCTGCAAAAATAAAGAGATATCATCATAACAGCGAAGAAATATTGAATGCTTCTTGTCACATCATGTTGAATTTAATTTATTCAAATAATTCAATGAAATGGTTTTTGAGCGGTATCACGTTATACCGAACCGGGCGAATCTGGGCGAACCGGAGCGAACCCGACCCAAAAATAATAAAATAAATAAAGTTTAGTTGTTTTTCGGGTTTTGTATGTAAGCATCTATCGTATTTTGATACAATTAAACAATAGTTGTTGACATTGTAGCTATATTAGACGTCTACTTACGTTATAACTAAATTTCAACAATTTTGCGCGTGAGAACCTGAGTTCACTCAGTGAAGTGATATGGCCCAGTCAGAGAATCTGGCTACCGGCTGGGTAAGCACTCCTCAGCTGCTGGGGAGCAGCCAATGTGCACAATCTCTAAATGCATACATGTAGGAAAATGGTCTATAAGCTATTTGGTAACAATACTTGTTTCAGTTGGTTGTTTTCTTGGCTTTTATATGAGTATTAAAGGTTTTCAGACTTTATCTTTTCAGTCACTGAAGTTATTGAAATGAATGTACAGTGGTGCCTGATGGTTTGTTTTCCTGGACTTTTACATACAGTTGCCAGCAGTTTGTGGTGCAAAACTACACATGATGAAGAAGATAACAGGAAATTATATAAAATTGTATTGATGTCTTCAATATCAGTACAGGTCTAGGCCTATAGAAAACCACAGCCAAAAAAAAAAAACCTAGCCAATTACTGACTGCTCCCCAACTGAAATACAACCCAGTGGGGCCACTGTGAGCCCATTGTACAGGCAGGTACTCAGTGAGTGAATCCAGGTTCTAGCGTAAACAAAATCCATCGCACGAACCCGTCCATTTAGAGGGCTTTTAAATGAACTTTTGGGGAAGAAAGCAACTGGAAAACTTGTGGCAAGTGTTTATGAAGATATTGGAACCTTTTGAAAGACTATTTTTATAGTTTATTACTATATTTTCGGCCGGGTTCGCCACGGTTCGCCAGGATTCGCCCAGGTTCGCTATAACGCAATACCCGTTTTTGAGACCTCAATAGATCACAAGGTTTGACCATGATTTTGTAAGTGTAACTAGATATTTATAAACACCCTTTAAAAAAAGATGCCCTTTCAGACATGGTCAAACTCCCGGCCAATCATCTAAAAACTACAAAAGTAGGCCGAAGTAATGAGCAGGCAAAAGATGTTTTATCCGTTTCGATTTATCATGTTTATCCATATATTTGCTATTATCTGAAACAAACTTACTTTGGAAGCGGCAGTTTTGCCGGAGTTTGAAAAAATATTAAATTCCCTTGGGTTTCATTTGGATTTTTAGTACCCCCCCCTGAACCACACAAACCAATACACACATAAAATATATATGTACAGATTTGCGTGTTCCTGCATTTACGAACTGAGTGTACGGTATGTCTTTATAAAAACTTCATATCCTCCTTTAACATGTTGAGAAAATTAGTGCCCCCTCAGGCAAAACTTCCCAGTCATACATTCTGAAGATTATAGGACGTTTCACCGCTGGGACGTTTCACCGTCGGCAGTAGTGGGACGTTTCACCGCTGGCTTATAACAATTTTAGCCAAGTAATCATTGCCTTTTTATAAACTTGATAAACCATAATTCAACAAAAACAGGCAGAATATTGTCTGTGCTGCTACTCTATCTACATGATCTATGATTATCAACGTTTTTTGTTACTTTGTAGCAAAAAGACGCAACATTTAGTTTTGTCTGAATTCAAATGCTACAATGTAGCTAAAAGTATGCAAAGTAGCAAGAAAACGTAACTAAATGAACAATGTGATTACCAGAATAACGAAGGAGAACAATATTCACTAAAACAATCAACTAAGTAATAGTTTAATAACTAAATAGTGAAATTAACTGGCGGTGAAACGTCTCACACTGCCGACGGTGAAACGTCCCAGCGGTGAAACGTCCTGCTACCCATTCTGAACAGTCCCTAATTAATTCAGTAATTGGCCTAAAATAGGCCTATTCACAGCCATCGATTATTGTACAGTACCTGAAATTTTCAGCAGTCCTGGGAACCAGATCAGCAAACAGCTCGAATTTGATTCTGCCAATCTCCTGAAATAGAATGCAGAGCTGTCAAACAACTGTCAAACATGTGGCTTCAAATCAACCTATTATCGCCACCGGCTTCTAAAAATACACGATTCAACTTCAAATTGGAAGCGAAATAACTTACTGTGCTTCCGACTGTGATGTCAAAAAATACAACAGGATTGTTTGGATTTGGTTTTTCGGGTATTTGAGCCATTTTGTGCAGAAATTGCGTGGGAAATTAGAGAAAACTGCCTGCAAAATGCGCCGCTGTTTTTCGTCAACAAACTTCAGAGACAGCTCCGCATACTGGGTAAATGAAAAATAATTATAAGAAAATATTTATATCAAGTTAAAACCGTAATAAACGGCTTTTTGGGATTAATTTAACTGTCTTAATAGATTTCCAGTAGAAACAGAATTTTTTTAAAGGAAAATTATTTTCAGCAATATTTTTTTCGAGAGTGCTGCACTCCTGGAACTCCAATGTAAACACATTTTTGCTGTCAACAACAGGTGCTATGGGATTTTGGGTTTACCTGCCTAAATTACAGGTAGATTTGGTCAAATTGTGTCAGTGGTGGTCTAACATAGTTGTGTTTGGAATATGGATTGAAATTGTGTTAAAAATGCAGTTTTAAAACCCTGATTTTGTCCAAAAATGTGACTGATTGTTTGTCTCCCCCAAATATTGTTTGTCACACCTGTCACCTGGCTGTCATTTGCCATGATTTGGCTTGCAGTTGTGACAAGCCCAAGGTGTCACCAAATCTGCTCACTGTCTGCCAGCTGATCTGGCTTATAGTCCAGATATTTTTTGAGTAAATACATTTTCAGGTAATAATTAAAAACATTACATGGCTGGCTTTTTGAGGAAAATGAGAAAAAAAGGCTTTTATAAGTTTTAACCCTTACCGGACTAAAGGGACATTTATGTGCATCCCCAGCTTACTGCCTGTTTGGCCATAATTTTAAGTCCCTAAAATCTGCTGTTGTCCCTGATGATGTTACAAGTACTACACAATTTTTTTTTGGGACTGATCAGACCAGTAACTTACAGTCTGTCTCATTTCTGGAATGAGTGTTCGTCGCCAAAAATTGGACAAATGCAGCAGCAAAACATCACAAAAATATGACTGGAAAATTGCAAATTTGCTAATCTAACCACGAGTATGTGTATTTCTGCTGTGAGACCTGTAGATGAGAAGCAATCAGGCCAAACACCAGTCCGCATGTTGTGAGACAAACTGTAAGGGTTAAACAATGTTAAAGAATTGATTTCCTCTAAATAGACCCCGAAGCCGTTTAATTTCCTCTAAATGACTGGCTGGGAGTTTTAATGGCTGACTAGCCGGCTAAGCCAAACTCTAAATAACTGGCTGAGTCGGGTATTAATAAATGGCTGATAACGGCTTACATGTAGAATCACTGATTCGTGACCACAAAATCGAACAAAAAATGTATAAAATTTAGGCAGCTTCATTCTCAATGTAATATGTATTGTAGGCTTTCTAACCAGGGACTAAGAAAAAATGATATTTTCGGACTAACTAGAACTGACTGAAAATTGCTTTCAGAAACTTTTCACCAAGACCAGAAAACTGTTACAGCACTAAAGATATAATTTGATCATGCAATAATGACATGCATACTGTTTGAAAAAGTAGTCTGGTGGCTTACAGATGACGGGCCGACCAGGCTAAAAGTAGAAATGCAAACTTAATTAATAACATGGGCCCTGCTAATACAAAGCCCCATAATCAAAAGGCAATACATTGTATAGCTTGGACTGTACTACACTGTAGCGTATGCACTGACAATTAAATAAACTAATAAAGCAACATTGGCATATTTACATTCTAAAATACTGCAGTATCTTCTGCTTCCGAGCAAACTTTGCAATGATTGTTTCCTTTTCACTATTTCTGGCTCAAGCAGTCAGGGGCGGACTGGCCTATGTTGCAGAGTGGCAGCTGCCACGGGCCCAACAACTCAGGGGGGCCCATGCAAGGTGCCAAAAATTTTTTTAAAATAAGAAAAAAGATAAATTTTCTATCTTTGTGAAGGTGATACGATCGAACTTTTAGTTTAGGGCCCCCATGTGAGAGGGTCCTCTATAGGAACGGGCCCTTCCACCTTGGCAAAAATGCAGTAATACCAAAAACAGGAATGTGGGGGGCCCATCAACTAATTTTGCCACGGGCCCAAAATGCCGCCAGTCCGTCCCTGCAAGCAGTGTATCTAACCTGGTGTGTCATCCCCAGACTGAATGGACATGATAAAGAGTAGGATCAGAAGGAGTGAGGGAAGACAATCATTGTTGGAAACAAAGTTTAAGCCTCTAAACCATATAAAATTATTGTATGTATGAATGCATTCTGTTTTCATACATCAAGAATAAAATAATTGAATGAGTTATCACAAATGCATTGGTTGAAATGAGCATTGAATCTATTGCATCAAAGCAACATTGCAAATTGCAATTGGCTTTGACACATAGGGCTTCTAAAGTAACTATGTAAACTTAATCCTGACCTTTGGAAATCCATAGTGAAATAAAAATCATGTCACAAAGGTCTGTATTTTTCCACTGGTGAGTGGAAAAATACAGACCTTTGTGACATGATTTTTATTTCACTATAGCTTCTAAAGTGTTGCTTCTGAATTGCTATTAAGTGAACTAAGAGAGAGAGACAAAGCCTGAAACCCCCGGATTGCAATTAGCACAATTAGCTGATCAGACAACTTCTCTAATTAACTTCACTGCTGCCATTTCACTCAAATTATCAACTGGCTGAGCTGCAATGCAAACGGCTGGCTGGAATTTGGCTGGAGAAATTAATGGCTGGCTTCAACAGAAGGCCTTAATGGCGCAACTGGCGGCTGGTAGCGGCGGCTTTGGGGTCTACCTCTAAACCGTTGAAGAGCAGTACTGCCAGTAGTGCCTGAAACGTGATTGTGATTGTTAAAAAATTGCAGTTGTCTCCTGTTACTGAAAGTGAAACAAATTCATATCAGTCCCACAATAATATTTGAGGTCTAAGCATGCCATGATCATTCAAAGTTGATTTTATTGACTAGCCAAAATGATTCATGAACAAGAAATCTGATTGCTCCCACAAAAAGATACAAATTTAATTTGAAAAGTTGCGCAATGCTGAACATGGAACCCCTTTTATATTTGCAATAATTTTTGTATGTGTACACGTTGGCCTTTACTGTACTAGTTATTTTATGAACTGTTAGAGCTCTGGTCCTGTCATTTATAAAGCCTTGTTGTTTTCAGAAGTAATTAATGACCTGACGATCAACCGTTTCAACACAACTTCAAAATGTCGGGTGTGGTGGCCTTCGAAGGAGAACTGAACTCCATAGTAAGAGAGGTATGTGTTTTGATTTCACAATTTTTAGGACCAACAACAACTGACCTATTTGAATAATTTGATGAATTCACATTCAGGTTATCTAGCACAATTACAAATTCATTAGTTGTATGAATCCGAAAATTTAAAAATCGAGAATCTGCACTTCAGACTAAGCCTACTTGAATGAGAATGAGATAGAATATTTTGATCTAAAGTCTATCAAGACTAGTAATTCTAAGACGTTGATTCGTTATTCATTTGCAGTACTTGGACGTAGGAGGGTTTGACAAAACTCTTAATCTCTTCGAAAGAGAATGTACAGAAAAGGGGAAACCCCTTGTGCAGGGAGGACGCAAGATGGTTCCTAACTCCCAACAAATTATTATTCAGGTGAGAGGAAATAATTGTCTTGGAGGGCTGCACTTGTATAGATCTATCAAACTGTTTATCTGTCTGTCCATTCATATAAAAAATTCCAGTTGTCTCCTGTTACTGAAACTGAAAGAAATTCATATCGGCTGTCTGTGCAGTTGTCTTTCTAATTATTTGTCTGTTTATCTATTTATCTATCTATGGGTTATCTGTCTGTTCATATCTCTAGCTGATTCTACCTGTCTATGTTTTGCTATTTCCTTATTAACCTTTCTTTCTGACTATCTGTCTTTCTGACTGGCTGTTTTAGCCTGTTTATCTATCTTTCTAGTATCTATCAATTTATCTATCTATCTATCTGTCTATCGATCTATATCTATCTATCTATCCATCTATCTATCTGTCTTCCTTCCTAATTAATTAATATCTATCAATCTATTTACCAATATATTTATAGATTAACTTATCTTTCTTTCTATCTTCCTGTTAAGCTACTATCGATCTATCTGTCTAATATCTATCCAATCCTTCTAAACACTTTCTCACTCATTTTATTTCATCTAATTTCAGGAAAACCTAATGCAACTATTTGCTTCTGGAAAGAGAAATGAATTCTTCCAACTTTGGAATGCTAACATTGAAGAAAATGTCCGGAATCAAGATGCGGTGGCTCAAAAATTGGAATTCTACTTGAATATTTACTTTGCCATTTATCCCCTAAAACATAACAAAAAGGTAATATTATGTATGTGAATTGTTTTGTGTGAAGTTTTGTCAAAACACAACAAAAAGGTAATATTATGTATGTGAATTGTTTTGTTTGAAGTTCTATCGCTGCGAGCTTGCTCCCAATATGAAAAATACTGCACATGTCTGCTAGGGTGCATCAGTTGCCCCAACATCAACAGATCAAGCTGTACCTCGGTCCGTAGTTGTGTTTTACCACACTAAATAAGATACTAAAATTTCAGCTTGATCGATGAATATTTAGGGGTGCCTCCAGAAGCATATTTCCTGTTAATTTTTCAGGAAAAATTACGTTTCCGTAGGATCGCGGTTTGCGATAACTTGAGTAATATATAAGATAGAAAAAAACTAATGACATTTTTGGATTCTACAGAAAATTTCCTTCAAAATGAATACCTGGAAGCTATGTTTCTGTCAACATTATGGTGATCATGAACTGCACGGTATGCTTTTACTTCAATTATTATGTACGACGTCACTGTTGTACAAAAGTTTCTGTTTATATGACTGCATGGTACTTGGTCTTTGCTTTTCCCTTCATATTGATTATGTTTCATAAATTTGAGCAATAATTTACTCAGTATTCCATCTCTCAGAGCTATTTCAATTATTCATGATGATGTGATCTTGATAAACTTTTATGACTATGAAAAAAAACAAGCTTGCTATGTGTTGATAAGTCCCACTTTTTTTATCCTTATGAAGACTAGCCCTAACACTTTTTGTTCAAAAAGAGGTGGGTCCATGTCACCATACCTTTTTTGAAACACCACACAGTGAAAATGTTAAATAATTATTACATTTATTCAATAGCTTCTATTCTTGTCATGGAATTGTGACTACACATTAATTCTACGATATAGATCCTCCTTAGACCTTGCCAGATTATGTACATTCTCGCTAAACATAGTCCCTGCTATACTCCAAAAATTTTGGTTTTCCTGAAAATATAGAATGTTTCACTGTTCAGACAATGTTTATATTTCATTAATTTGCAAAATTATGCACAATTGTACAATGTACATGGACCCATCTTCTTGGCACTATAATTTCAGGCAAGTTTTTTTTGTAATCCGGGGGCTGAAATGATCAATTATAGCATGTTAAGAAGTCATCTTGACCTCTAGGTGATTCATTATCATCATAGGTGAACTCAGCATCCTTAGAAACCCCTACTGGATCAGTTTCAGTGGCATTAACTGATTTAAGGTAGGAAAATGGCAACTTTTTATGCTCGACAACAGCCAATTTTGGGTATTCGAGGGCTGAATTGACCAGTTAATGGCAGTTATAGCATGTTATGACATCATCTTGACCTCTGGGTGATTCATTATCATTATTGGTGAACTCGCCACCCTCAAAAACACCTCGTTGACCAGTTTCAGTAGCACTGACTGATTTCAGGCAGGAAAATAGCCACTTTTTATGCTCGAAAATAGTCATTTTTTGGTACCACAAAGGGCCCTCCAAAGATGAGGGGGGGGGGGTGTCTAAACCTTAATGGATTTGGCTGAAATTTGGTGTAGGAACTTTGTACACATATGGGCACAACTGAGCCCAAGAAGAGCTTAATCCGAAAAACTTTCCAAAAAAGGGGACACCTATCAGTGAAGTCGTATAAAATATTCAAAGTAAAAACAAATCCTGCAGTATGGCATCAACATTGTTTCAACAAAAGTATGGCTTCCAGGTATTCATTTTGAAGGAAATTTTATGCAGAATCCAAATATGTTATTATTTTTCTTCTACATTTTATATTAGTCAAGATATCGCAAACCGCGATTCTACGGAAACATAACTTTTCCTGAAAATATCTTAGGAAATATGCTTCCGGAGGCACCCCTAAATATTAATTGATCAAGCTGATTTTTTAGTATGTTCATCTGGCTACCTAAACACAACTTCATGCCAAGGTACAGCTATCTAGCCCTATTTTTTAGTTTTCATGGGGCGGCTGATGCACCCTAATGTCTGCATTTGCATTGGGATCATCATTTTATCACGTTTAAAATGTAATGAAAGTTGAAAGACCCTTGCATTTCTGATGACCACTCATTATGCAATATTTTTATTTAGTAAAGATTAAATTTAGGACTTGCATGTTTGTTTATTAACTAGGCTTGTGAAAATGTTTTTTGATAAATCTCTTCATTGCAGGATGACGGTAACAGTATGAACGAGTTCAAAACATTCCTGGAGACTCGTGGCGCCACCTTGAGCCAGACTACAGAATTTCTGCCATTTTACGCGCTGCCTTTTGTACCCAACCCCAAAGCACATCCTTCATACAAGGAGTTATTTTCTGTAAGTAAATACACATTTACATTTGTATGCATTTATGTTTTCTTTCTATATAAAATGTTTACATTGAAGACTGTATGTCAGGTCAGGTATAGTGTGAATTGTATGGTGTAATATCATGTTGTATGATGGTTAATTGTTGTTTGTGTTATACATGATTGTAAGTTGTAATTGTATTTTACACCAAAAGTTTAAAATAACTAAAATACATCAGAATACAATTAAGTATAAGTAGCCAATGTTTTTTGATACTCCTTTTTCAATTCTTAATCTTGAATACTTTTAAATTAGAAATCTTGTGCTTGTAAATTAATGTTTTGTCAAACAAGGTTTAACTTTTTCTGAAATGTAATGAATTTCAATTCTATCACAGGAAGAGGTAAGGAAAAGATATAGTGACTATAATTATCATATCTGAATTTCCCTCCAATCCTAGAGTGGCACTTTGAGAATTGATTTGAAATCACAATTCTGTAGAAACTATAACTTTTAAATGGATACTATCCATTGATACCATTTCTCTATATGAATTGCACAAAATCTGAAAATTAGAGCTATTCAGCTTTGCACTTGATTAGGTACTTTAAGAGTTGAGTTCAGCTGTTCACGTTTGACCTATTTTGGTTTTAAAATGTATATATTTTCCCCCGTTTTAAACCTTGAAAATTCAAAAATATTTACTCCCTTTGATTCCGAATGTTCCCATGCTTTCACACACAGTTATGCATTGATTTCATTTCAGAGTTTTGATAGATTTATATCAAATTCCAAAAATTAGAAATGTGGATGCTTATTTTACATTAAGCAGAAATGCAATCCACTTCAAATAAATTATAATATGGGTGAAGTCATTTTAAACGAGGCCAGCCAGGATTTTGACCTTTAACAGGACATAAAAAAAGTTTGGCTAGTAATAAGTTCTTTAAAATTCCCTGAGATGTAGAAAACAATTTTGTCTTCATAATAAATCCACTTTTATGTGATATTATGGCTTCATCATTGAGACCAGGGACCAAAAACTCTCAAAATGGTCAATTTTTGGGGATGTCAAACGTCACATTTTCAAACGGTGTTACTTTGACAGCTGATGGTTAGCAACTGAAGTAAGTTATGCTCAGTTTTTTTAATTTTAATGACTACCTATTTACCTGAACTTAAGTTTTTTAATTCCATTTGGTATGTGAAATGTTCTGGGAATATTTCTCGGGCCACCGAAACCTCGCGTCACGTACATCATAAATGTCAAACATGGTCAATCCAGAAAAAAAATTTTTTTTTTCCAATTTAAGTGTCGTTTGGTTGATTTATTTTCCATTGAATCAAGAAAGTCTATGATAATTAATCACATACCAGTCAGCTTTGGAAGGAATATCCAGCTATAGTCAAATGGTTGCAGTCCAAACATGACACCTGCTGTCACTGAAAAAATTCTCACCTACAGGACGGCCAAATTTCAAACCAAAAATGTTGACACACCCAGTAATATTTTTATGGGTTTGTATGCTGCAAAAATAAGTATTCCACAAGATTTATCTAAAATGTTTAAAAGGATATCCTACAGAGCAGCAAAGGCTGTGATATGGAGGATGCAAATTTTGAATGTCAATAATTCTGGGATTCTCACCTACAGGACGGATATGATGTAACGTCACTGATAGAGGTGTTCTCATGTGTAGAGAAGCATCACATTAATCAAAATTTTTCATTTTGCTGTGAATAATAAGTTTTGTTTCTGAAATTGGCCTTGCATGAAGATACAGGACTGTCACACAACAAAATGTGTCATATGTCAAAAAGTATCAAACTGGTACATCATAATGGACAGTACATCATTATTGACCAAGAAGCAATTATTGGTCAATTATGATGTACAGATGAATTTTCGTGCTTTTTGATATGAAAACATTACCAAAGTAGAGAAAACTTTGTGTTAATTAAATTCCCAGACTTTTGTAGTCCTTGTCATGAGATTTCGCACATGCATTTCATTCCTATCTGACAATAACATAAGATTCTTTGATGTACATCACATTTGACACTTGTAATGTCAAATGTGATGTACAGCATAAATCTTAGATATATGACAGTAATCTCAACATTAAATTAATAATTATGATGTATTTTGGGTAGCTTCCTTTAATAATGCAGTTTATCTCAACAATACATTGTGTTTGATTTCGTTAAGCCAAGATTAATAGACGTACATCATAATTGACGCTTTATTTAAATTCTTCTGATTATTTGTATTTTTACTGTTGTTATGAATGAGGATTTTAACTAATTTAATTTACCTTACTTGTTCTTTTATATATTTTATGGAATTTCATAGAATTTAAGTTCTAGCTTGAGTCAGTTATTCATAATAAGTGTTTGGTGCATGTGTGTAGCTTCTGGCAACTTATTTTCCGGCTTCTTGGTGAAATTTCTCTTTTGTGTTATATTAGGGGGAATTAACATTTGAGCCTTGTTTGTTTTTATTGAAATGTTTATGATTACATTTACTGGTAAAGTTTAATTATACACAATTTGACATAATTTTTGAAACTTGGTCAATTATGATGTACGTGTGACAGAATTCTCACCTACAGGACTATGTCAAATATGATGTAACACTAAAAATATCCCTATATCTTTTACACAACAGGTTAGATGGCTTGGATTTTACCATTCTCTCATACAGTCTGTGTGTTTTTTACATTTTAATCCAAAAATTTACTGAGTATACCTATGTGCTTTATTTTGACAGAACATCGAAGAAGCAAAATTGATGAACATATATTTTTGTTCCATCAATATGTGTATTTCAAAGCAAAATGGTAATTTGTCTGCTAAAATTTTTTTAAATAATCATCCATACCTGGAACAATGATTATATGATCAATGTTTGCTACTATCAACAATAGGGATTAAATAAAGTGTAGTCAACCAAAATTTCTCACCTACGTGACGACATAGACTCTCCTCAGCACAATTCTATGTGGGGCAGTGTCTGTGTAACTTAAGGACATAAAAAGTATATTTCATAAAAATTAAGACTATGGAGCACAGGCTGGATGAGGAATACATCCTAAAACATGCATTTAAAAATTTACCCTTATGTGACACTTTCGGCCTCATTTAAAATGACTTCACCCATATAGTAGTTTACAAATGAGATAGTCATACCCATTCATATTTTATATGTAATTATGCTAATTGCATTGATTTCATTTCAGAGTTTTGATAGATTTATATCAAATTCCAAAAATTAGAATTTGGATGCTTATTTTACATTAAGCAGAAATGCAATCCACTTCAAATAAATTATATTAGTAGTTTACAAATGAAATAGTCATACCCATTCATATTTTATATGAGATTATGCTAATTGCTTAGTGCAGTTGAAAAACAAAATTGAATTTATTACACTCATAATAAGGCATGAATTCATATTTTCCATTTTCAACAACAGGACCGTTGGGTACCAGACCTGAAGTTACGACTTGAGAAATTCCTGACGTTATGTTTGAAGTCTGTTCCTCAGCCAAGACTCTTTGAGTTATATGTATCCTTTCAATAATGAAACATAATCTGTCTGCTTCTCATGTATGGATCTTTATTTTATTAACTTGCATCTGTCTGTCGAAAAGTCATTGTTACAAATGAATATTTATCATTATGCATGGAAATTTTAATTTTATTTCTTGTCTTTTTTATTATTATTATTATTATGACATGTTATAGTACATTATCTCATGCGATTCTAATGCACTTTACAGGAAATTGAAATTGATAAAATCGAAATGAAATGTAGAAGTTAAAAGCTAGTGATAAAATCTGGTATAAAAGTTCAGTCAAATGCGCATTTAAATAAATAAGTCTTCTGACAGCAACTTCTTGAACTGCTCTAAAGAAGTAGGCTAATCGTTCTCAATTCAGGAGGTAGACTGTTCCAAAGTTGGGGGCCACACACTTCAAACATTCGCCCACCATAAGCTTTACAACTGCACTTTGGGATGGTCAGTAGATTGCTGCTTGACGATCGTAAAGTTCGATTGGGTCGGTATGGTACTAGCAAATCCTTGATGTAGTCTGGTGCCATGCCATTGAGACCCTTAAAAACTAACAGGATAATTTTGTATTCAACCCTAAACTTGACCGGTAACCAATGAAGTTCCTTCAAAATTGGGGTAATGTGGCAACTTTTTGGGACTTGTTTTATAATATATATAATCTTTTATTGACATTCTCATATCATCACAGATACATATGTCATCAAAAATAAAATAAAACACAATGCAAACAAGAGGACTACATCACTACATCTATTCTAAAAGCTAATTAATTGTAATTTTACAGAGGCAAATTTACTTAAGTTGGTGTACAAAAAGTTTCGCACAATCATACTATTGTATATTCAGAAATCCATGGATTTCTTAATATTAAATCTTAAATCGTCATATTTATAACTACTTAATAGGCTGGTTCCTGTCAAATTTCATTACTAATGTAATAATGTTATTCTAGCCAAAGTATTACATTCTATTAAAAACAACATTGAAATTAGTATAGAAAAACAACATCATTATCATTGAAATTAGTATAAAAAGCAACATCATTATCAAAACAACAAATTCTTTTGCGGGCTGCAGAGTTCTGAACTCGCTGAAGAAGTTGTAAAAGGGATGCAGGCAATCCCGTCAAAAGGCCATTGCAATAATCCAGCTATTACTTTCATGTTTTTCCCTTAACATGTTATCAGAAAGGTGGCAGCAAAGGTGAGAAAAGGTTCCATTTTGGAACAATTCATATTTTTAATTTTCAAAATAAAGTAACAAGTTTCTGGTGTTGTGAGGTTGCCATTGTTATTTCTATTTATAAATGTACAACATTTCCGCAGTTGAGGGCCTGGGTGATTTAGTATTTTACTGCTTGTAAAATTATCTAAAATAAAAAAATCTTCAGAACTTTCATGAGTCACCTATACTTGTGATTTTCTACTGATTGTTGCATTTTATAGAATTCAATGAATTGCTGAAATAAATATCTCATTATTTTATATCAGACGTCCAAACAACGCACCAACAACTACTAGACAGTGAGCGTAAAGCAGCTACATACATGAAGAGATACAACAGGATGCAGGCGGATTACCATAACCTCATCGGAATCACCGCAGACCTGGTTGATTCATTAGAACGCACTGTACAGGGAGACCCGGTGAGTATTATAATAATAGTGATAGGGGTCTGGTTTCTTGGGAATTGTAGGACTGTGACACTTCAGCAAAGCCTTCAGTGAATAACCGAGACAAACCCACAGTGAGTCCTTTAGCTGACCAATAGGATGCTTAAGCTAAATTGGCTCAAGTTGACAAATTTCTTAGCCAGTTTGGCTAAACTTGGAAAAGAAAATCAATAGTATTTTCATAATTTCTTTTAGCCAGATTTAGATTCACTTTAATAGCGTTTTGTAACTGGCGAATGCCAGATAAAGTCTAGCCACAAAGATGGCCAATGAACAGGCACATGTTATGCAAAATTTTTGTGTAATATTTTGACCAATTTTCTTCCAAATCATCAAAATGTGGACAGAAAATGTAGATCTCGAGACCTCTAAGTATTTTTGACTGTTTCAAGCATATGTCCATCAGTTATGTTTTATTGCTTTTTATTAAAACCCAGGTCACCCCTGAATACCTGCAACAAGTCTGCATGCGTTTGTTCAGCAACCAAGTCAGGCAGACGGTGGATTTTACTCGACCTGGTACGGCAGCAGAAGTTTTGCGGCAATCCGTCCTACCTCCACAGGTAATGTGCATATTAATTTGATCATTTATTTATATTTGTGGACTGGCATAATCGATTTTGATGAACTAATGATAATTTTTTAAAATATTGATGTTTTGATGGTGTGGTAGACTCCACATACATGTACTGGAAAACTGATAAATGTCATATTTTCCCAAAACCTTAAACATTTTCAATTTAAAGTTATTTTTAAATGTATTATGTACAATAAGACCATTAGACTAAGAATCTGAAGTTTGTGGTTATGTTTTATACACAGTTGCAAAGAAATAAGTAAAGCAAAATTATAAAATGTATCGGATGTAAAATTATGCTATCAAAATACAGCCTGCATATAGGACCCAGTTTGATGAGCAGTGCTGCAAAAGTTAGATTATTCATTAATCATCCAGATTTTAATCTTTTGGATTTCATTTTCTTGTAAACAGGGACTTCAACACAATGAAACACAGCCAAGTTCATCTCTTGATTACGAAAAGATCAAAAATGATTTGGTCTCATCCCAAGAAAGACATCAGGGATTTTTACTTCAAGCATTAAGATGGGTAAGAGAAAAATAAATGTTTCCCAGCCAGGGTATAAAATAAACGTGCAACAATCCCAAAATGTGCAGTGATCAATCTGAAATGTGCAGTGATCAATCTGAATTTGTGCAGTGATCAAATTCAACATTTTTGGGCTAAATCATGGTGAACTGTAGAATTCCCACAATATGCTTCGTATTTCAACCAATTTCATACTTTTGCCTGCCTGATGATGGTCAATTGGTCATCTTTTGAAAATTTGTAATGCTTGATATCACAATGCCAGCCCTTAAGAACACTGATTGGTTAACCACTTTAATGGCGATAGTTCATGCAAGACAATACGCGCAGTGATCAAATTTTCTTATTTTATACCCTGTTCCCATCTGAGAATATTTGATAATATTAGATCATCAGTGAATATGTCTTTCTGAATATTTTTTTTCTGAGATGAAAAATCACCTGGATTCCACTGTCATTGAGAAATGTTATGCCTTATTGATGTTGTTGACATTCATTAGGCTAGCCTTGGTTTAAAACAATTTTTGACATATTTCCAGAAATTGACTAAGTCAGCACCGCCGGAACGAGATGGAATTTTGCAGGACTACATATCACATGATTTACTTGGATGCAAAAACAATGGAACTTACAGGGTGAGAAGCGCAGATCAACTAATATTACAGAATAGTCTTCTTTTATATATTTCCAAACTTTTGACTTTTTCCTTCTTCCTTCTTTGGACTTTGGTAGGAATATGAATCTGTTAATGTAACAAGAGTTGAATATTATAGCTTGTCACACTATATTTATTGCAAATTAATGTTTTTTGGGATAGTTGTTCCCCCATGGGCCATCTTGACATAGTGAGCGTCTGATTGGTTATTTCTTTCTCTCATTTTAAAGAATAGAAACAGCTAATCAGTTTTATTTGATGCAATATTTCAGAAAGCAGTTTTGAAACTTCTCCAATCAGAAAGTGAAATGGTGCGACAATACATGGGGAGGCTGCTGAATGCTTTCGCTTCATTGTCTGAAGGTTTGTTTAATCTACTTTTAACAATAATTCTTATTGAGAATATGCACATTACTAACTGTTATTTAGTGAAATTACCTTAAGACTGCCTTGTATGTCAGTTCCTTCTGATGCCAGTCGAATGGCGAAGTATGACCAACGACATGATTGGTGAAAGCTAGCAGTAAGCTTTTAGTGTATCGTAGTTACATGTAGATCACACATCTTTTCTCACAGCCACAGGTAATGTAACTACTATAGCAGCGCCACCTTAATTAATTCTGAACTTGAGCCACATCTATAAGACACCCCAGAAATTTTTTGTGTCATTTTAAAGCTCTAGAAAGATGAAGAGCCAGAAAGAAAGAAAGTAAATTTCTAGATTCTGGTCCTGGTCTACATGGTTAAACACACCGAAGGTTTGCTGCTGTGCTGCCTATTTTTAAATCAAGATGTGGATCATTGCATCATAAATCTGATGAATTATTAAATTAATCCTATGGCTACCATCATCATTTATTTTACGTATTATTTACCACAAACAGGGAGATCGTATCTATCTCTAAACACTTCGTTGATGCAAGCGTTGACTGAGAACCTTCAAATGGATGCTCGGGATTCCGTGACGAGAGAAAACGTTCTGGGATGTTTGCAGAAACTTAGTCTCAAGTAAGTAGAAAATGTCTTCTTTTTTTTGCCAAAAAAAAATATATATATACCTCGTCACATTTTCAAAGGGCTAATGAATCTGTGTGAAGTATTGTGCTTTAATGCCATGGATATGAACTTGTCAAAAAAATTCTTTAATGATCCAAGATGTTAGCTTCCTACAGCTTTACTTTAGTACATTTTAAAGGACAGGTTAACTCATATCTTGAGTCTTTAAGTTTCTAAAATAGAACCTGTGAATGCAATGGAATGTTTTGATTCTTTCAGACGCAACCTCCAAACGCAGATGATAGAGGACGGAATCTTAGCTTGGCTTGTGTCCGTTTTGGAAGACAATGATTCTTTGTCTGATTATACCCTTGAGTATTCCGTGGCGCTGCTTATGAACTTATGTCTTCGCACTGCGGGTAAGGCATTTCGAATTGTTTTAGGTATTTAGTTAACTTTTTATGAGTATGGTGTTGGCAATGTAACATAACATACATGAAAAAGGTATGCATCTTCTCTTTAAAATGTAATGTTTTTTTGGGTTATACTTTGACACGGTGACTTTAATCGCAATAATGCATGGTCAATAAATATTCTTTATATTTTAGGTAAAAGAAAATGTGCTCAGAATCCCCAACAAGTTCTTCAAGTCTTAAGTGATCTGTTAGGTCATGATAATCAGGAGGTCAGTATGCAAATTAGCTGTATGCAAATTAACTGTTAAAACAATCTATTGATATGCAAATTATTCAGACTTTTTTGTTCTTAAAGAAAATGAAATGAATTTATTTTTTAATTTCTTTCAGATTATTCCATACGTAAATGGTGCCCTATACAGCATTCTTAGTATTCCATCTATCAGAGAAGAGGCTAAAGCCATGGTAAGGAAATATCTATCTTTGTTTATTGGAGGTGATCTGCACAGCTAGGCAGATTTGTTTATCAATCTATCTGTCTATCTATTTGACTATATATCTATTTGTCTATTGATCTATCTATCTGTCTATTGATCTATGCATCTATCTACATGTATCTATCTTTCTTTCTATCTATCTTTCTATCTACCGGTATGTATCTATCTATCTATCTATCTGTCTATCCACCTATATATTTCGTTTTGTCTATCTTTACAGGGCATGGAAGAAATCCTACAGTGCTTCATCAAAGACGGACAGGCAGAGATGAACAGACAGATTCAGTTTATCATCAAACAACTCAACTCAGGTGAATATTTTACAGATAATATAGAACTACTCTGTAATGTATGAAAACAATGCAACGGAAAAATAGCTTCGGAGTTCAGTTGTTATTTTGCTTTTTTTTAAAATAAATCTTGCAATTACTGAGGTAGAATGACAATTTGGTATCAACTGCTCATTATTGCCGCCGGCTAAATTGTTAGATCTACTGGCTACTCTGTGGCAGGCCTGTCCAGTGCGTCGCTTGCTTGGTGGCGTGAACTCACAGGGTATAGTCATAAAGCTTTCTACTTGAGTGTAAGTGTTCTTATTGAGTTGTGGACGCGTTCTTATAGAGGATATGAGTGAATGCGTTCTTTTGAAGTTATAGAAAAGCATTTGTGAGGACAGTGACTGACCTACACTGCCTTGCCTGGTTGTAATATTTGATGAAAATTGTATCATAGCAAAGATGGCACACAAGAGTCAGAATATCGAACTATTTTCTGTTCTAAATATTCTGTCCTATATCTGTGTATATATTCTGTTCCTCCTTCCTTCCTTCCTTCCTTCCTTCCTTCCTTCCTTCCTTCCTCCTTACTTTTCTTTTCTTCCTTTCTTCTCCTTCCTTTCTTCTCCTTCCTTTCTTCTCCTTTCTTCTTTATTTTCTTCTCTTTTCTTTCTTCTCCTTCCTTTCTTCTCCTTCTTTTCTTCTCCTTCCTTTCTTCTCCTTTTCTTCTCCTTCCTTTCTTCTCCTTCCTTCTCTCTTTTCTTTCCTCCTTTCTTTCCTTTCTTTCCTTTCTTTCCTTTCTTTACAAAGTAAGAAAATAGCTAGATCGTAACGTTTTGCCTTGTGACTTATGTAAACCTGGAAATATATTGCGGCAACATTTCGTCCCAGTGGGACAGCATTCCATGCTCCGGATGATCCCTTATCCCATTTTGCATCTAGTTAAGACAAAGATATATTTTGCTCTGTCTTATTTAGCTGAAGATGCTGAAGATGCTGAATCAGATGATGAGGATGATGACGAAGATGAGGTTAGTTTCCATGACAACACTTTTCGAATTTCATGTATTAAGTTTCCAAAGTTTCAAAAGCTGGGCAACTGTCAAATGAATGTGTCGCCGCAACCTATATTTATATCTGGCAATGCGGCCATTTTTACACACTGTATACAAATTTTAAATGTTAAGGTCAGGCACTTTCATGCCAATGCTCAAAAGTAGCCGAAGTTGGGCTGCATTCTCCAAAAGATGGACAATCTTGAACAGTGTCAAACAAACAAATTAACCTATTAATTAGTTATTTTGCAAATAAAATCATGATTTCTTTCATATAACAGGAGGACCAAGACACGATGGAGCCAGACCTGGACAAAGATGAAATTGTGAAACCGAAAGAAGGAGAACTGAGTGGAGACAGACTCCTTTACTCCCTGTACTCCAGTGGAGCATCTCCTCAACAGCGCAAGAAGAGGGTATGTACCGCAGCATATAATAAACTGCTAACTCTACTGTAAATACCATTCAATGGTTAACATAGGCATAGAAACCATGCAGGGGTGCACAGGGGGTAGCTGCCCCCTAAAAATCTGGCAGCCTTTAAAATTGACATTGAATTTGGGGAAATATTTGAAAAATTTGGCCAGAAACCCCATTGACCTAATGATGGAACGGTTTCCCAGACTGCCCCCCCCCCCCCCACAAAGTTCACCTCTTCTATGCGAATGAATGTTATTACAATGTCATGTTTAGGGGAGAGCGGGGCACCATGAGCCACTTTTCCGAAATTAAGCTCCTGAGCCTAAAGTTTCAATGGTAAATAGCTGGTTGCTTTATATTATCATAGCAAGACCTCTTGGCTACAATATCCAGTGTTGTTACATTATATTCTTAATTCTTAAATAGTCAAAACATTGTCTTTAAAAAATGTAGTCTAGCGGCTCATCGTGCCCCGACCCTGGGGCACCATGAGCCATGGTATGGGGGGCTGTTTACATACATGCATTATCCTTCTCATTCAACTGTAAAGAACTGATACCTCATAAACCAGATGTTTTACTTGAAATTTTCCCTTTGCATATGCCACAATATGGCTCAGATGGATTTTACATGTTTTTCCATGAAATAGCTCAAATGTGTCCTAAACAGCTGCTGATATCTTGCACTATAGTTCTGGCCTTACAACAGTAGAGTTGTTGTTACAATTCAGCTTTAATTGTACATTAAAACTTTATAGAAAATGGCTCATGGTGGCCTATCTCCAAGTGGCTCATGGTGCCCCATTTGTAAATTTCATTTATTAGTGCATATCACCATTTTCTAGTTTATCATAGTATCAATGTTATGACATCATCCAAGCACATGAGTTATCTCCTCTAAGAAGACCAAGTTTTATGACGATGCCAGAAATAGTTAAAGTACCAGAAGTAAAAGTTCCACCACCCAATATGTTTACTTTTTACTCAAATTCACTGGTCAAAAGTTTTTTTTCAATTCTTGGTCCTACGTTGAAAAGAAAGATTATGATTGCTACCCTAGCCCATTCTACACAAATAAAGGAATATATGGTCTTCCTATCAAGCAGTTCTATCTTGCCGTTTTTCTTGTAGGGGCAATGGTTCATGGTGCCCCGTGGCTCATGGTGCCCCGCTCTCCCCTATTTACTGAGTGGAGCTGTGTCAGAAATCAGTGCTCAGCTCTGTCGGACCATAACACACTAATTAACACAGGGTTCCCATGGTCCTTGATAATTCTTTTAAATAGTCCATAAAAAATAAGTGTGGTGCTTGAAAGTTTGAAAGTCATGGAAAAAAGTCCATAAAAAAGTGTCCTAGAATTCATTATCATCAGAAAAAATTCCTTGAAAATCCATTTTTGCATGGATGTCAAGTCATCTTGAATGTGCAGCCGAATGTGCTCTAAATGAATGACATCCAAGTTTGTGTGAGGAATTGTTTTTTGTTAAAAAATGCCACAATTCCCCTTCAACAATACTCGTCTGAATTTGCTTCAGGTGACAGACAATGTTATCCAAGAAGAAGTCCTGACGAGACCTGTCACCCCCGGACAGAGAAGAGACAGGGATAATCCAGTTGTGCACGTCCAGCCGCAAAGAAGGTGAGAAATTCATACATTTTTTTAATTAGTGATAATTTTTACAACAATTTTGGAAAGGGAAAAAATAAGCTTTTTTTTGAGATGTTGGGAAAAGTGGGGTATTTTGCCTACAGCTATTTTCCCAACCTGGAAAGATGGGAAAAATTAATCTTGATTCCTGTGTGTACATTTCAGAAATGCCAGGCGCAAAGCAGTGCATGCAAAAGCATTTTGACTTTGGTATTTAAGACATTTTTGCTGTCAGAAAGAGAACTCTGGTCAGACCATGTTCATTCTGGTCAGGCAAATGCAATCCCTACCTGTAGTCTTTTTTTTCCAGCTAGCCACAAATTATAGACTTGGCTATGACTCTGCTTCATACAAAATTCGATTTACTATGGCACAGATCGGCTCACTTGAATTGCCTGCCAAATTTCAATCTGCTCTTTTGTAAATTACAATGGGTTGCTGATTGACCACCTGTGTCCTTGAAACATCTACAGCAGTTTTCTGTCGTATATTTTGTCTGACCTGGGCCAAAGATTGGTCAGACATTTGTAAAAACGAATGGCAAAAGCCGATTGTCTGACTTATTTTGCTTGCGCTGGTGCAAAGACAGGAACTTATTATGGTATGAAAAAGCTTGCATATGTCTTTTAAAAAGTAAGGAATATTCATGCAGGAAAGTTATTGCAGAAACATTAATTTTGATCTCCAGAAACTAAAACATTCAATGTAATTGCAAGGTTTTATTTATATATATATCTGCAATTAATTAATTAACGCTGTCAGTCATGAAGGTGATGGGGATGCGATTGAATCTGAGGATGAGTTAATCGTCGAGGATTACGAAGAATACCTCGATGATAGTTTTGAAGATACACCGTGAGTTTGAAGGGAAAAGAACCGTTAAATGGAGTCCTGTTTATTTGTGCATTGTTTATTTGTATCTAAAGAGTGCATGCTCAGTTTATGAGTCTCGTTACTTGTTTGTATTACGGTTAAGTTGTGATGTTAAAATTACACTTAAGTTTGCACAATTGTTATGTGTTCATGTGATGGATAGATGGATTTATAGCAAGATAGGATAGGGGATAGCTTGATAGATCTGTAGACTGTAGTTCACGGATGTGACAATGGATCACTTGATAGATATGCTTTATTTCTGTATGCTTATAGCTATTCACTGAAATAATTGTTGGTGTTGCAATTAGATTGTCCAATAGGTTTTATTTCTATGATAAGAACAATTAAGACATTTAAGTTCTTAATCTGTCCTGGTAAATCATGCTCACTGATTGAATGAAGTTGTCTCATACATATATGTTAACATTGTTAAGATTTACCTCACAATTTATGTTGTACAGTGTATTTTAAAAATGTTTGCAGGCTCTTATTGTGATTGTCACGTCAAATATTTCCTTTACGTACTAAATCACAAATTTATCGTAGAGCGTGTGTCACTGACGTATGCATAGTCTTTTGTCTCCTATAAGTTCCACATCACAATTTCACTTGTACTTGTAGTAGGGTCATCACCATAGTATATTAGGCCAACACCAAATTCTTCACCGATTGTAAACTTTAACATGAATTACAGATTTTTCCTACACTGTGATGATGGGTAATGTGTTGTAAAGTTTCTGTTTGAAGTTTAAAGTTGAAATTATTTTAATTCACGTCTTACAATGATTTCAGAACATTATTCGTCCTAATAGATTCTAGAACGAAATTTGCCACCGTGTTCGTTTTCAGTCAGATTTTGTCGGACTAAATTGATGCTTCATAATTTTGTTCAAATTTAAAGTTCAAAAGATTTGATGTTTTACCATGGTTGAAATCATAAAATAATATGTAATTGGGTATGATTATTTTAACTTGATGGGGTCTAAATCAACTGTTAAACAAGCAGCACAAAAGTGTAGAATTTCTCTTTTCTATGTTTTAACTTTTTCAAAAGAATCCTTTATAGCTTATTTTAGCTCCCATTTTTAAAATAATTTTAAAAATCTTTTTGCAGGCCTCCTTCAGGCGGCAACAGAGCTAGCCCTGCAAGAGGTCAACGACCTCCAACCAGGTCAAACAGTCGCCCAACATCATCTCGTAGCTACGTCGATCGCCCTCCGACCAGAAGTGGAAGTCGTCCAAATTCAGCTCAGGATGAGGAGATAGGACCGCTCCCTGTTGGTGAGTGAATATTGAGCATTTTCTTTAAAAATCTCCAGGGGGAGGGTTGGTCTAGTGATAGCGTAATGGGCTGCCAATTGCTGGGTCCAGGGTTTCGATTGGCACATACATCTTCTTCTTCTTCTTCTTCCATTAACGCTCAGACCACCTTTGTTGGTGTATTATCGAGCGTGGCGACCGCCGTATGATGGATGAGTAATGATAAGGCTGTGAGTCTGCTACATACCCTATTATTTCAGGGATGTGCAGGGTCTTTCAGTTGCCCCAGCATAGAACACTGGATACAACCCCTTCCATTTATTTTTGCCCATGTCTCATGGGACAGACCTAGTCAGGAGCTATTTATAGTACACTTCAACCTCTCTATTACGACCACCAGTGGTTCCAAGCCAAAGTGGCCGCATTAGCGAGGTGGCCGTAATGAAGAGGTTATCAATTTTTACATAGAGCTCTTAGATACAGCAGCTGCCCACTGTGGGGCTCGAACCCACGCCCATCCAGCTGAGCCTGACGCCCTAACCGACTGAGCTAGTCCCCCTGATCTCTAAGAGATGTCAGTCTACCACAATGTTTTTTATGAACCATGACAAAGTATTTCTTTGTTCTTAGTGGTCAATAAATTGAATTGAAATTGAATTGAATCCAGCTCTTGCCAGGTCACCTGGGCTCATGTTAGACGGCTGCTTCAATTATCCTTCGCCTAATTTGCTGTGTCCTCCTCCTGTCTCCAAAATGCCTATAAATACTTTTAGATAATAACCTCTGCTAGTGAATTGACAGAGCGTGTCATTGTATAGCATGCATAGGTAAGACTCGAATGTAGCCTATTATATTAGTGTCCTGTTCCATATACTTTGTATTATTATTATGGTTGACTCGGAAGTCGGAATCACAATTTGGAATTGAATCATGCCGTTCAGTCAGCTACGTACTTGGAGTGTTTTGAATATAAAATTTTCTCAAATTTATTTCAGCCACTGACTCGTACGACTCCTCTCTCGTCAATAAAGTGACGGGAAAAGAAAAGAAATTGGCCCGAGCAACCGACAACAGATCACTGAAGCCGTCGACGAGGGCTGTTGAGAAGATGAATGGCAATGTTGAGTAAGTTAATTTTCCAGTTGTCAGCCATGGAGGGAATGTGGGTACATGCCCCCCATTTTGGGCAAGCTTTCGAAATGTAAAACAAATATTTTACAATTTGTGTAATATTTGGCTAAATAGTTTTAAAAAAATCTGGTTCTAATGTTGTATTACATATATCCCTTTCACTTTCAGCCCTGATGAATACTCTGCCGTTTTCTCCACCAGGGCTCGCATTCCACGTACACCAGAAGTCTCTGGGGGTACTCGGCCCACAAGTCGCGGTTCGTTGAACGAAGGACCACCACCTCCCCCCAAATTTAGCGACTCCCTACCAACTTCAAGACCAAATTCCGGAAATTCTGGAGGCTCAGGTATGTAATTACGATAGCTGAAATATTCATTTTGAAGTGAAATCCTACTATTAATTCACGGACCCCTCCATCTTTCAATCTAAGTATGGGGGTGCCCATCCACAAAAACTGGCATGCAACCTTTTCTCGCTCCCTAGGAGGACATAGGCTGTGTTTCATTTTCAAAATACATGCTCTCTACTCTTGCTAAAATCAAAATATATGTATATCTGTCTTTCTCTCTGACTTTTTACTTGCTAGTATAGATCTGTCTTTAAATTATGTTCTGCACCCATATTGCTGGATATCATTGCACTAACTTAGACTATATTTTCTATGTTTTCTTCACCACTAGGGGGCAGAAAGAAGACACCATCATCTCCCACAGAAGGAGCCACTAGGCCTGTCAAGGCCACAAAACCTTCCAGAAGGTGAAAATGAAAAACTCTTGAGAAAGCACAGATTTTGAGAAAAGGCTTTTATGTATCAAATTGATTCCGTCCTGACCAAGCACATGTTGTATACATTTTCATTTTAAAATTGCACTACTTTACAGAGTGACTTAAAATTATTTGATTGAATGACAATGACTCTCATACTTGTGTAAATGCTGATTTACCAGCTTATTGTCTTTAAGGGGGCTACCATTTAACCTCCAGGAGGGGGGCCAGAGTTTTTTTTTTAGTAGTCTTAAACAAATTATTTCTGAAGGGTGTATTTCCACAGAAATAGTTATACCATATTTCTGTGCGTATTTATTAATAGGGTGTTGTAAACATGATTTAAGAATGAATATTTGGGGTTGTCGTTTAAAATTAAATGGTCACCCGCTAAATGCAACGTTTAAATAGAAAGAATGCCAGAATATAGAAATAGAGGTTAAATAGAAACTTTAGAAAGTGACAGAATATGGAATGTTTTGACAGGTAAAAGCAAAAGAAAGAAAGTATTGTTTAGCAATTAAAATATACAATATATATATCATAGGCTACATTCTGCCCATGTTGATACAATAATGTGTTGACTTGTGATATGCTAAACACTCACCAATTCTTATATGAATATTGTTAAATAATTTATTTGTTATCTGTTTTTTTGTTTGTTTTTTTTTCTATAAATTTGTTAATATTTATTTTGCCTAGTGTGTTTGTCAAATTGTTTACTTGGCAAATATTGTCTCTGTCTCTAGTCACTGTAGTCAGTTGTTAAGGTATGAACCAAAGATATTGAACATTTTATATAAAATTTCCATTATACACCATATCTATAAAGATGTTAATATTACTTTTTTTTGCCATCACCCATCAGATTCTGTCTTTATTTGTTCTTTGTTTTGTTTTATACTTGACGTCACTGCTTTAGTTTAATAATGAAGCAGTCATGTTATCGCATAATATTAACAATTTCATTGCAATGACAAAGTAACTCTACAATTTACAATAAGCCCACATAGGTTTTACTATACTGTATGCTGTGTTAATTTGATGATTTACCCTTTCATAATTTTACATTCCATATTGGAATAAGAATTATTTTTTGCATTCCAAATTAAAATTTTTCTGTTTAAGCTTTTACGATTATAGTTATTGTAAATTACTGCATGGAACTAGCAATGCAAGCTTTAGGCCTATCTTCTCTGTAGATATTGCATTAGCCTGCCCTGTTATACATTTTCTGTGTTGAATGATGACATTTTTACATTAAAAACATTTCATATAATAATTTATATAATGACCATGCGTATTGCCTGTATTTATTGTCATTCCGTCCATTGGAAATATTTACTTTTGCAAATTAGTGAAACGCAAACAATTCATGCTATTTATGTATGAACAAGTTTGTCTACTTCTTTGTTGAATATTGTGATAAAATTAAACCATATCAAAGATTATATATCTATCCTTAATTGTTGATTATTGAATTTCGATGGGATTTTTTACTCATTGTTTAATATTTTTCCGGTTGATTTTGCTGGAAACTGAATGAGTGGCCTAATGGTAAGGGCTTTTGGCTAATGCTTGGTTGTGGATCCGATTCCTAAGGATATAGTCACTGAGTCACATCACATATTGTTTAATCAATCTTCTGAGGTTTTCGACTTGTGTTGGCAATTATCATATACTAGAATTACCCAGTGATAAATGAATAAAGGAGGAGGACTGCAATTGTAAATATTTGTTGATGGGGGGGGGGGGGAGGTTGCAGTAACGTGGCTGAGACACAGTGATGTTGGCGGGACATGCTGTGACATTACTGCAGTCGGGTGTTGAAGGCAGGGATGAACATGGGAATTTGGATGTTAAATATCAAAGGCCCTTGCAGATGTGCGGTAAAGCACATACATGTGAGAGAGTGGGCAATATATGATGTCTATCTATCAGAAGGAGAAGCAGAATATCTTTATTGTCCAAATCTATCTATCTATCTAGCAATCAATCTATCAATATGTCTATCTATCTGCCTATCTGTCTATTGGCCTAGATGTACCCATCTATCCATCTATGTATGTATGTATGTATGCATGTATCTATTTATCTATCTGTGTGCTTATCTACCTATCTGTAACTGTATGTATATGACTAAGTACTGTCGATGGCTATCTATCTATCTATCTATCTGTCTATCTATCTGTCTATCTATCTGTCTATCTATCTATCATATCTATCTATCTATCATATATATCTATCTATCTATCTATCTATCTATGATCTATCTATCTGGCTGTCTATCTATACATATATTATATAGATAGTGGATGGTGAGGAGACCAATATTGAGTTTTATTGGCCGAAGCAGTAATATTGGTCGAGGCCGGAGGCCGAGACCAGTATTACCTGCTAAGGCCAATAAAACTCAATATTGGTTGACAGGGCATTGTATGAAAGGAGAAATTAAGATCAGTATGGGTGAGTTGGCATATGGATACGGAAGTATTAAGTGTTTTGATGCATATGGGAGTGTGTGAATGGGAAGGAGGTGAAAATTGGATGATTTTGATGGGGTAGGGGGTGGGACCCCAGGTAGTGAATGTGCCACTGGCCTTGCAACTTTATTTAGATAGATAGATAAATATTTATTTCAACTTCATTCATTGATTTTTTGGGGCCAATTATTTGATAATTCCGAGAAAAGACTAATGAAGAGGGTGAGTCATTTGACATTCTTGAGGGTTTTCCTCAAAGAGAAATTATTAATTCAATGGAAAGGTCAGAAGAAATTATTTATTTAGAGAACGCATTGTTATAAAATTTTTGTTTTTAAATCCAACAGTATATAGTGTTAAAAATTCTGAAATACGCCCATATAAATCATTAATTTCAAGACTGCCAGAAAATTATTTATGAAAAACTGAGCAGGAAATGATTTCTTAAAAATACGTATTACTTCTATGGTCGCCCCTCATTGTCAATTACTTTGCAAATTTATGGAAGAGGAGGCTGCCTGAGGAGGTGATCTCACAAATTTTGGCCAGGAAAGGAGTTGGGGGGGGGGGGGTTAGAGAACTCCAGAAGAATCCTAGTCACCCTGCTATGAAGTCCAACAGTATTCCAGAGAAAGTTTATAAACATCCCAACATCAAACATGTCGGTTGTAATGGAGAAGTGTCTATGAATGTTCAAATCTGTTTTTGGGAGGATATCAACTTTCTATAACTCTCCAAAACTCTTGAGACCCTGTAGACAAAATCTGAGAAATGCTTGTATCTGTTTAGAAAGTGATACAATTCTGGGATTTGGTAAATTCTGCAGGTTATAACAATAATAAATATGAGAACAATTCAGGAATTTTGGACTCTTGGAGACAGCATTAGGAGTCAATTGAGATAGCAACATGATCTGATTTAGCCATCATTTTGGTAGCACTTTCATAGCATTCTTATTGGTTGTATAAACACCCAATGAAATACACCCTATTTTGTAGAGGGCTGCTATTAATATTATTGTAATCCAGTAGCTTAATTTTCATAAACAGTCTCTCATAGCTTCTCATACCCCAATTCTGTTTATATAACTTCCCTATCTCCCCCAACGCAAAAGTAACAGTCTTCGAATAGGTCCAAATTGTTATGAATAATGTTAGTCTCCCATAGTAAAACTGATACCCCAATTTACCAAACATAATTCCTTAGTATTCTGTGACCAGCATTTGTACCCAACCATGTGTAGTTATAATGTTTATCCCATTCTGCATTCCTAATATTTAGGAGCCATTTTTGGCAGTTATGATATTGGCAGAATGCTGTTGGCCATATTTATTGGAAATATTAATTTTCCTATCTAGAAACTGAGGGAAATGTTAGCTTAAAGGTAGCGTGCTGGACTGCCAATCACTGGGTCGCAGGTTCGAATCCAGCTCTTGCCAGATCACCTGGGCCAATGTTGGATGGCTGTTTTCATCCTTTGCCTGCTTTATCAAATTATTGGGTCCTCCCCCTGCCACAATTAGCCTACCAAGTGCATAAATATACAGGACTTAAAACCCTAATCATTCATTCCATCCTATCTAGAAACTAACTATGTGTAATTGTGTACTCCTGTAGGCCAAGATCTATGAGAGGCAACTTAATCTCATTAATTTCTTCTGATAGGTGTGATAAATCAAATGTGTTGTGACAAACAAATGGAAATTGATGGATGGATGAATTGGTGGCTGTAGGTCCTGTATCTACTAAAACTATAGGTAGACTGATTGGGACAGGATGGAAGGCACATCAATGGTGGAACGATTGATTGAAACTGCTGTCCAACATAGGTAGCAATTGGAAGCCTAGAGTAAGGCAAGATAGATTGATTGATTGATTGATTGATTGATTGATAATCCACTGCATGATGACATTCATGATTCACTCAATATCAGTTCTAAGAGGTGAAGGGGGTTTAGGGCTGTAAGCCTGCATTTAAATTGATATATTTAGCAAATATATTTCTTGTTATCACAAACAGTAGACTACCAATGGCCAAATAGCTACTAGTTGTCAACAAACATGGCTCCACAGAAGTAAACTTACAATTGAACCCTTCAAAACATCTTTAACAGTTCTTTAGACAACTTAACCAGCCATGTAATGAGGCATTAACTATGTTATGATAAGGTCCAGTGATAGGGGGCGCTCCTGTAGATACCCCACTGGGAGCAACCCCGGGGTTCTACCCAGTTTAATGAGAAGGAACAGGGCTCATCCCTCAAGGGGTGAAAATCATTGCCTCTTACAACTTTACAGTACTACAAGGGCGGAGATCTATAGACTCTGCAGGGAGGGGAAATGGGATGATTGGGATTTGTGTCCTGTATTTTTACACTTGGTATGCTAATTAGGACAGTAGGAGGACACAGCAATCCGAAGGAAGATTGAAACCGCTGTCCAACATGAGCCACCATTGAGCCGGGGAGTAGGCAATGCGTTACAAAATCCTCCCCCCCCCCCATTGGGTGAGGGAAGGAGTTTGGCATCTATCTATCTATCTACCTTATATCTATCATATATCTATCTACCTATCTATCTATCTATCTATCTATCTATCTATCTATCTATCTATCTATCTATCTATCTTTCTTGGCATCTATCTATCTATTATCTGTAGGGCTGCAACGGTTCACTGTCTCACGGTTCGGTACGGTTTTCGGTCTGAGACCCACGGTTCGGTTTTTTTACGGTTTTTTTTTTATCGGCAAATTCAAGAACTTCTGACAGTAACATCCAACTTCCTAAATTACTCCAAGTATTTATCATGATCCCAGGGAGCAGGGATGTTGAATGATAAATGTATTTTGGGTGATTGATGTGTTTTTACTTACTTCTTCCATTGGAACAAAAAAAGAAGAGGTATGTGCCATAAAATTGGGCAAACATTACTGATAACTTGTAAAATAAATTTACTAAACTATGAGCACATGTTTAACAAGAAATTACATGTCATTTTGGTATATTTTTGAAAAGCAATCACATATTATCATTAATAGCTAATTGTTCTATAGCTATTTCTAAAGGAATATATAATTGCACTTCTCCTTTCACATCTCTGCCTCTTCTGATTGCCATTGACAAAGGTGGCAAAGGGGTAAAGTATCAATTGCAAATGATGTCCATTGTGTAGATTAATCAGCAAAAACTTGAACATCCAGTTACATCCTAATTGCTTTTAAACAATTGGCTCCACTGAGCTGTGCTGAGTGCTATCAAATGATCTGTTTGCTGATTCAGTTGATTAAACCTGGGCGACGGCGGCGCCTCTGGCGGCCGAAACGGGAACTACGGTTTACCGAATTAATCGTCGTGGTGACGGTACGGTTTATCGTGACGCATGAAACCGCGGTTTATTCGTACCGCAATAAACCGTTGCAGCCCTAATTATCTGTCTATCATTCTATATCGACTACCATACGTATTATAAGATTCTGTTGAGCTTAGTTTTCTTATCAAGTTCTGTTTGGGCATTCCACAGATTGATATCTGGGCTTTGTTGTATCATCTGAACATTTCTTGCATACAAAATAATAATGGAGGAAAAGCAGACCCTTGCTGACACCCCCATGCAAAACAAATGCCACGTATCTTGCACAGGGCTCTTGGTCTGAGACTCAGACCACAAAAATCAACTATCTCCTGAATTTATGATATTATCTATCTCTCTATTGGAGCTACCTATCTATTTGTCCATCTATTAATATCATTTATCTATCTATCTATCCTATCAAGCTATCTATCTACATCAGGGCTTTGGAGTCTGGATTCCTGGAGTCTGAGGTTTTTGGGTGGAGTTGGAGTTCAGGTGGAGTCGGGAGTCGAATATTAAATTGGTGACTCCTGACTCCTAAAATAATATTAATATAATTTATAAAAACACAGTGACACACTTGTCAAATGTATCACAAATTTTACACAAAACTTCCTAAACAAGTGTTCGTGTACTACAGAATCCTATGAAAACTTTTGTAGAATTAATTTTTCTCCCTTGTTACTACAGGGGAACAAGAAGTGCAACGAAATGACCATGTGGTTTGTTGTACAAGTGGTCTTGTGACAAGCAATTTTTCTTTGCACCACTGAGCACTGAGTGTAAATATCTCCCAAGCTGAATACAACACTTTAATCCGTAAGTTTTAGGAACACCTTTCTTTTATGAAATGCCACGTAACAGGGCAACCTTTGAGGGGGGGGGGGGTTGGATGTTTTCAAAAATAAATAATTTCTTGTTCAGTTTTTGTGAAATAACATAGTGTAATCCTTTCTGGGCAGTCATTATCGGCCTATAATTAACTTCTGGATGGAAATATTTCTTAGAAAAATTGTGTTGTTTCAATTAGAAACAAACAAATTAGTGGATGAACATTGCTAGCTCATTACTGTAAAATAAATAATTTCCCATTGAGGAAAAATCAAAACCCTCGAGATGTCCCTTCTTGCAAATCTAATGCTTGCCCATGAAATACCAATTTTTGTGTACTACATCTTTGTTCAAATGTCTCACCAAATCATTTCCCTGATCATAATTCATTTTTACCTGGAAAGAATATCTGTTCTCAACTAAAATGTAATAATTTAATTATTCCTCTCGCCCAGTAGGCCTACAGTATGGTGAGGGGGTTAGTTCAGTTAGTAGTTAGTGCCATGTGCTTCCAGTCAATGGGTCCCAGGTTTAATCCCAGCTCTGGGTTGATCGACTGAATCTATCTTGATCAGCAGATTCAACCAGCCTTCACCTCACCTCACTGCGGTCATCGGCCAATAGAGTACACAAAGATAGGAGTAAATTTCATTGTCCAATGTAACTGTTGAGATTGAGAGATAAATTGTTTGATTTATTGACTGTATCATTCATTCATTCATTCACTCACTTACAGAAGTTGTGCATTGGCATACCAATAGCAGAGAATTTTTCTAAGGGGGGGAGGGGCAAACATTTGTTTGAATTTCAAGATTTACTACGGGCATATCTAGGAAACTAGTTTTTAATAATTTAATGAATATATACCCCCCCCCCTTCTGTAAACCCATGAACATGTGTGAGGTGTATGGATTATGTTGTCCCAACAAGTATCAGTTGTTGGTGACAGTTGCTTCAAAGCATAACATATTATTTAGGGCTGCAACGGTTTATTGCGGTACGAATAAACCGCGGTTTCATGCGTCACGATAAACCGTACCGTCACCACGACGATTAATTCGGTAAACCGTAGTTCCCGTTTCGGCCGCCAGAGGCGCCGCCGTCGCCCAGGTTTAATCAACTGAATCAGCAAACAGATCATTTGATAGCACTCAGCACAGCTCAGTGGAGCCAATTGTTTAAAAGCAATTAGGATGTAACTGGATGTTCAAGTTTTTGCTGATTAATCTACACAATGGACATCATTTGCAATTGATACTTTACCCCTTTGCCACCTTTGTCAATGGCAATCAGAAGAGGCAGAGATGTGAAAGGAGAAGTGCAATTATATATTCCTTTAGAAATAGCTATAGAACAATTAGCTATTAATGATAATATGTGATTGCTTTTCAAAAATATACCAAAATGACATGTAATTTCTTGTTAAACATGTGCTCATAGTTTAGGAAATTTATTTTACAAGTTATCAGTAATGTTTGCCCAATTTTATGGCACATACCTCTTCTTTTTTTGTTCCAATGGAAGAAGTAAGTAAAAACACATCAATCACCCAAAATACATTTATCATTCAACATCCCTGCTCCCTGGGATCATGATAAATACTTGGAGTAATTTAGGAAGTTGGATGTTACTGTCAGAAGTTCTTGAATTTGCCGATAAAAAAAAACCGTTAAAAAACCGAACCGTGGGTCTCACACCGAAAACCGTACCGAACCGTGAGACAGTGAACCGTTGCAGCCCTAATATTATTGCAGAAGATTGTTTTGTCTCACTTTAATTGGAATAATATTGGAGTGTGTTATACTGAATGTGCTCAGTCATCTGTGGAAATTTGTGATGTGCACTCTAAATTGGAAATGCGTACAACCTAAACAAAACCTAAACATTCAACATTCCCGCTTTGAGCGCGTTTATTGGTGTTTAGCTTTTTCTTTATAAACACTATGTTTAGCCAAATTAAACAAGCTGCGTAAGTGACTGCGCAGATACAACCTAAACAATTATGACAAAAAACATTTAGTTTTAGCGTTTTATTTGTTTAGAACACTAAACAATACCTAAACAATTAGGTGTATAGTCTAAACAACCAAGTGTCTAATGCCTAAACTACTAAATGTTGACAACTTAAACAAAATCTCAACAACTAATGTGCGTACAAAATTCCCGCTTTGAGCGCATTTAAAAGTGCGTACAAAAAGTAAATGTTTAGGCTGTAAACAAATGCGTACATCTTCAATAAAAGTTTACATCATGTGAAAAAAAAGCTATTCCATACTTTTATCTGTACATCGATAGTGACTGTACAGGCAGCAGTTCCATGCTTTACATACCAAAGGTATATTTCCAAATAATCACACTTTATATTCTCATGCAAAAGACACAATTCATCATAATTGTATTACACTGTTTCTTTTTTGTAAATCATATTTTGAGACTTAACATTTACAAAATTACAAAATTGACATAAATACCATTTTGTAAAAAACTTACTGATCAATAGCGCGAAACTTCACACATCAAAACAAACAACTTTTTGGATTACAATTGATTAAATTTGGTACATAATCCAATTCTTTTGCGTTAAAACTTTTACTAAAATATCAACAACATTTATTATTCTATTCTAAATACAATTACAAAATACAATTTTTTGTGCACAGTTTGCATTTTTCATGGTGCAGTTTCACATATCATTTGTGTGATTTTACAATTTCTCAAATCGTCTCAATTAGAGCCAAAACTAATTGGATTGGCCTGAGGTGAACGGCACTAATGTTGCACAAGTTTTGTTTGTTTTGTGACGGCATCATTGTAATTTGCATGAAGAGAGGCCACAAATACATTTAGTAAAGGCCTAGCCTCAACGAATGATCCTGCTGCTTTCTTGACAATTCTGAGAGTCTCCTTCAAACGTCTCTGCATTTCCAAACTTCTTCTTCCACGTGAGAGCTGGGTTGATGTGTTAAACGTTTAAGCTCTGCAGGACTGCACATGTGAGCAATAACAACACATAACACAGCGTATAAAAATGTGATGCTAATGGTTAAAATCAGTGTGTATGTATTTATAACATTTTACGAGCTGATGAAGGTTGTGTCCGTTGTCCACGCATGTGCTTAATCCTCACTTACAGGCTTTGTCTCTGTGTGAAGCTGGCCAAGTGATCCAGACATTCTACTTTAGCATCAATTATTTGTCCTTGGTGACCATCACAGTTTGTGGCACATATGACAGCTAGTGCTTCTGACCTTTGTGGAAGTTCACTTTGTGTGTTTATTTTTTACTTTCGTGATTTCTCTAGGTCCTGGCCATTCCACATGCCGTTTTCATAATTTGAATAAATGCAATGTGCCTGAAAGTAGACATACACACCATGTACGTGAACAGCTAATAACAATATCAACTGGTATTCAGGCCGAAGGCCATCATTACCTTCTGAGCTATTATACAGGAGAGACAGTGTTAACAATTTTTCATCAGTATTTAAGAATTAATTTTAAATGATTGTAAAAAATCTAAGTCTGACAACATATCAATGGCACTTACTACTTTCTGAAAATCTGTGCTGGTCCAACTCAAATTTTAAGGCAATGGCATTTATAGAAAATTTGCTTTTAACTTAGTCCAAGATTTTCTCTTGACATGTCCTTTTGTGAAGTGATTAGTGATGGCATGGATGCCTGGAATCGATCATTTGATCAAAGATTGGGTAAGTTTGATTGCATTTACTCTAACTAGGCCTACTCCGGAAATTATGTTTCTACTTTGAGAGTAAACTACTTCAAAATTGTCCAATTTATAAAGAAAATGAGTACGGAATACCCTGGCTTGTGGCAATTCAAACCATCATTTGACATCTTCAATTGACTGAATTAATTGTTTCAATTGAATTACAGCAATCCACACCATAAAAACAACCAGCCACTAAATCAGAAGTATCAGCTTTTTATGTTATCAATCCCATGTCATGGGATATCCCAATTTCTAGACTCTGATCTACTTCCGGAGATGCAAAAAATGATTAAGAGTAAACTACTATACTCCAAGAATACCAAATCAAATCCACTCAGCATTCACAGACTGATTGATATGATATTGTAGTGAAATATGAAACCATTCTGGTCTGGATGGTCTATAATGTGCCATTGCACTGCCATTGTTACCTGGACCATTGATATACTGTCAGCATGATGAACCAGTTATATAGCCATATGATGGACATTGTCAAAAATAGCAATACTTGTTTGTTTTTAAGTAGTTACCTGAATAAAATTCCAGTAGCACCAAAGCAAGGATTCAAGGCCACTATTAGTGTCTGTCAGGTGGAGCCACAGCAACTGTCTTCCAATAATAAAGTTAGGTGGCACTGCCATCAAGTTATCCAGTTCAACAACTTGTTTAGTCTGTACAAAAGATCATGTAGATATCTACAATTCTACATAATGTGTTTAGGAGCTCCACATATTCCAATTCTGATTCCACAAATGTTTAGCAAAGCTACGCAGTTTGTTTAAGTGAGATATACATGTCGTTTAGAAAGCTCAACAACCCGTATAGATTGTAAACGTCATGTCTTCAGATTGAACATAGTGTTGTCATTGACAACATTTGAAAGCAACATCCATGGAGAACCTAAACATTAAACATTTGAAATGTTTAGAATTTGTTTAGGTCAGTTTAGAGTGTGGCAAAGCTACTTGAGCACCAAACACATTGTCATTTCGTTGCACTTTTTTTTCCCCTGTAGTAAGTGTTAACCGTGTTATATTTGTGTCCAATGATGTCGATAAGAGGAGTCGGAAGTCGGAGTTGTAATACAGGGGACCTCAGGAGTCAGAGTGAGAGTCGCT
Organism: Platynereis dumerilii; assembly: GCA_026936325.1. Classification (NCBI taxonomy): domain Eukaryota; kingdom Metazoa; phylum Annelida; class Polychaeta; order Phyllodocida; family Nereididae; genus Platynereis; species Platynereis dumerilii. The sequence continues at coordinate 32,836,945 of JAPTHN010000013.1, forward strand.
TTACAACAAGCCAAAGGAGTTGGTAGTTGGAGTCGGTTCATTAACTACCCAACTCCGAAGCCCTGCTACATGTATCTATCTATCTATCTATGTATCTATCTATGTATCTATGTATCTATGTATCTATGTATCTATCTATCTATCTATCTATATATCTGTTTATATCTGTGTATCTTTGTTAATCTATGTATGTATGTATGTATGTATGTATGTATGTATGTATCTATCTATCTGTCTATCTATCTATCTATCTGTGTATCTTTGTAAATCTATGTACGTATTTACACTCTATACACATCTATGTATCTATCCCCCTCCCATACCAATCTAGCTCCGCCCCTGACCCTAATGGATGTAGCACACATCTTCCAGTGACAGACCCAACTTGTAATTTCCTCCCCAAAGTTCTAGAACATGTGTTTCTGGCAATTGCAACAGAAAGCAGACGAACTCATAATTCTAGAATTTTTCAGGAGTTCTGTAACGTTTATCAGATGTTGCCTTGAAAAATAAAAAATAAAAATTGGTATACTTTACTTTTTCTTTCTTCCATCTTGCTGTCATTCTTGCTTCCTCCTTCATTCTGAATTCCTTCCTTTTTTCATTCCATTCTCCATTCTCCATTTTCCTTCTTTCCTCCTTTCTTCGCCCTTTATCTTTTTTCCTTCCTCATTCCGTCGTAGCATGTTCCTTCTTCCTTTGTGTATTCAGTAGGCTCTGGATCATGGATTAAGGGATGGAATTCAAAATTATAATGAGTAAAATTGCAAAGAAAAAAAGAATTCAAAAAGTACCATGAGTAAGATTGCAGAGGGACACGGAATTCTGAAGTAAAATTAGTAAAATTTCAAAGGGACATGGAATTCAAAAGGATACAATTAGTAAAATTGCAAATGGACAAGTAATTCAAAAGTACATTTAATAGTAAAATTTTAAAGTCATGGAATTCAAAAGTAAAATTAGTAAAATTTCAAAGGAACGGGAATTCAAAAGTAAAAGGCCAAGAAGCAGAGGAACACAAAACCCCATCCAGATCAAGTTCTTGTTTTCTTCCTCCTTCCTTCCTTGAAGGTTCTTTAATTCCTTTATCCTTCCTTTCCTTCTTATCTTCTTAACTCCTTCTTTTCTTGAATGAATTTATGGATGATTAGTTTACTAGTCCTGTATTTATGCACTTTGTTGGCTGCCTAGGACAGGAGAACACAGCAGGGGAGGATCCAGAAAATTCCGGTGGGGGGGGGGGTCTAACGGGCTATCGCATCACGGGATGCATAATTCGCAACATTATGCGACTGCGCGCGGCTAAAATTAACATGTGAAAATATATAAATTCTGGTCTAGAGGGGGGATGCATTCCTCCATCCCCCCGGGACCCCCCCCCCTGCGTCCGTCCCTGGAACACAGCAATGAGGCGAAGGATGATTGAAACTGCTGTAGTCCTGACAAGAGCTGGATTCAAACTCATGACCCAGCGATTGGCTAACTCACCACTTTATTTTCTTGAAATATTCTACACTCTAAAAAATGTCGGGACAAAATTGGTTTTTTAGATTCAAAATGGTTTTTTGAAAAACCAAATTTCAATGCAAAACCAACATGGATTTTAAAAAAATCCATGTTGGTTTTTTGCATTGAATTTTCAAAACACCATTTTGAATCTAAAAAACCAATTTTGTCTGAATTTTTTTAGAGTGTAGATAATTTTAAAAATCACATACATATTTAGAACTATTCAAGTATTGCTTATTCAGGGCTTCCGTATACTTTAGGCATCCCTGAACTTTTAGCAAGTTGACTAAAGTAAAAACGAAACCTTTTTTTTTTAAACAAAACTGTAAAATTTCTGAATCATCCTGTAGTTCCTGTTTAAAAAGGATATCCTTCTTCAGCAGCTAAATTCCCAAATTTATGTCAAAATTAATCAACCTCCATGCAATGCTGAGTTACTTGGGGGGAATTCTTATTAGTTGTTTTAGTGCCACAAAATTTTGACTTGAGTGATTTTCTAGGTACCCAAACCCCCTGCCAAGTAATTTTACAAGAATTGTAATCAATGTTACCTCACTGAAAAATGCTTAAAAACTTCAGAAACCTTCCACGAAAAATGGGCTGGTGTAAATGTCTAGTCATAATTAGTCTTACACAATCTTATGAGACCTAATAATAAATAGGCCTGAAGATCTCAGAAATACGAATTTCATAAAATAATTGTTACAATTATTTTTGGACGAACCTCTTGCTTTTCTGAACCTATAAGGCTAACTCATTAGTCATATAATATGATATATCACCGTTGCAATAACTCAAATCCCAAAAAAATCAAGATACAAAGAATTTTAAAAGCTAAAGGGATCCTCGGGGCCAGCCCAGGGTCCCTGCAGGCGCCAAACTACTTTTTCCCTGGCACAGCAGTCGTGCAGTCCCCGGCACCTGTTCTCAAAATCTCCTTACTACCACCCCCCCTCCCACTTGCCAGAATTCCAGTGGTCCAACCGGTAGTATGGGGGGGGGGGGTAATTACACTTATTACACCCCCATTAGAGGGTCTTAGCCATGGTATTAGGTCACCCTCCGGGGCCTCCCAAGTTTTAAAATGGGTAAGGTAAGATTTCAGTCTCATCTTCACTGACAGACTCATTATTCATGGAAAATAGAGACATTAGGCCTATATCTTCAATGCAATTGGGGTAGATAGATAGTAAGATAGATAGATAGATCTATAGATAGATAGATAGATAGATAGATAGATAGATAGATAGATAGATAGATAGATAGATAGATAGATAGCATTAGCGGATCCAGAGGGGGGGGGTTCGGGGGTCCCCCCCCCTTGGGCTGCTATAGATTTAAAGAAAATATTTAAATCACATTTTTTTAGTACATTTCCATTTGAAACCCCCCCCCCCTCCCGGCATTTCCTGGCACTACGCTGGACAGATAGATAGATATATCATAGATAGATAGATAGATAGATAGATAGATAGATAGATAGATAGATAGATAGAAAGATAGATAGATAGATAGAAAGATAGATAGATAGATAGACAGATAGATAGATAGATGGATTGATTGAATGATTGATTGATTGATTGATTGATTGATTGATTGATTGATTGATTGATTGATTACTGTCAAAGTAATTGTAGAACCAAGGATAGGCCTACTCAGTATACAGATAATAGGGATTATTCCAATTCTGGCTTTTCAATTTATATACATGTAGCTTAGCTGTATGTTGTTGGCTATATGACGCTGACATTGAAGTGATATTTCTGAAATGAATAATGGCTTAGACCTTCTTCACTTAAACGCAGAGCAAGTGGTTTTAGTCACTTAGATGGGAAATGACAGAGAAATGTCGGAGTGTCTGTCTGTCGGTCTGTCTGCTGTCAGTAGCCATTATAGGGTGAAGGGGAGGGGGTAAGGGTAAATACATTGTAGGTAGAATGGGTTGGAAACTTTTGGGGTCTGATGCCTGCAACACACTGAACACAGGCTGCAAGATAGACCAAGTCTAAGGTAATTGACTACTAAATTCACTGTATATATTTATAAATAATAATAAACACATTATTTCATTATTTAATTAGCCTACCAAGTGCATAAATACAGGACGTAAAGCCCCAATCATCCATCTATTTCATTATTTAAAATTAATAAATGTTGGCATATCTCATTAGACTGTACTAATAACTCTAGCTATCAATCTATCTTTAAAGCCCTTTAAGATAAGATAAGATAAGATAAGATAAGATAAGATAAGATAAGATAAGTTAGAGATAACTTATTTTAGTGTCACCAAAAATCCACTGATCTATCTATCTGTATATATATAGATCTATAGAGCTATCTATCCATCTATCCATCCATCATCTATCTATCTCTCTATAATCTATAGATCTATCTTTCTATCAAGACCTAGGCCTATCTATATATATCTGTCTGTAGGCCTAAGTTTGTCACATCTCCTTCTCTCTAGTACAATTGTTTATCTTCCACCATCAGATGGTTTATCACACTTCCAAGATTCAAAGTTCAGAATCAAAGAAAAGTCACATTCAGAAATCAATTTTAAAATTCTGAACAAATCTTATCTTATTGAAAATGCAATCAGTGGATATATATAAGTTTACATGAGAGGAGACTGGAGAGCATTCACAGGTTGAAGCAAGTTTCAACAAACCTCCACAAGGCAACAACCTAAGTTACCAACTTATACAGTCTCAAGGGTCGAGAGTCAAACCCTTGAAATCTTTGAAAAAAGCTAAGGACTGAAAAATTAAAAGAAAATTTACTAACAAGAAAATTTTTTTCGAAAAAAAATAGGGCGATTTTGCTTAGCCACCATAAGGTATATTTTCGACAAATCTTAATTTAATTTTATGATTTAAGTGTATTTCTTTTTCTTACCATCAATCCACATCCATACATGTAATAAAATCTGTCTGTATACATTTATATTGCTTTTTTGCTGCCTATCTCATCAGAGCTGCAAGTTCAAGTTCTGGTGGATTTCCTACAAAACATTTAATTCAATAGTTTCAATTCTACAGGGATATGCACAAAAGGTTATCAACATCACTTGCTTGGTTGTGTTTATCTCAGCATTGAATTGTGCGCCCAATTAATGGGCAATTTATTTTTTTGAAAGGATCTAAGGAGCTCATTTTTTTTGTTAATAATAGCCAAAATGGAGTCAACTAACACCTTGACAGGCCTACTAATCATATCTCCGAGATTTGGCAGCATCAATTGATAAGCCTTTATGTGTATTACAAGTGCCATTGAATAAGCATGAAATACAGCTAGATGTACCCTAAAGTACAGAGCCTTAAATCTCCCACTGCCACGCTTCATTGCACAGGGGAAAAACTGGGTCACATGCTCAAAAGTAAAAACTGCTAATACAGTAGTGCCTGCATTTAAGTAATACTAAAAAAAGGTTTTTGTGCAGTTTATAGTGCTTTTCTAGCCAAGTTAGCAGCACTAACATTAGAGGGGTCTTATTCAGCATAAAAGAAAGATAATATATCCAGTTTCAGGTCTGCATGCCCTGAATTGCATAGAAAGATGTGGGCTTAAATTGGGATTATCCTGTATTTCTTGGAAGTTCTTCTGCCCATACTTTGATGACGTTTTTGCACACCTGTTGGCAGATTTTTCTTTCAGGGGTGATGAACATACTGAGGGCTCCTTGCAAAGAAAGAAAGTATTACAATACATAACAGCGATTGGCCTGTGCATCGCCCTAAAAAAAAAAGAAACTCCTGACAAGTTGAATGTTCAACTCTTACAGTTTACAAGATGGTAACAAGTTGGTTTGGTTGTCAGGGGTAACAGCAACTGACAGGTCGAACATTAACTGGTCCATTAACGTTTAACTGGCACCAGATGACAAGTAGCCTGGTCCTGTGACATCTTGCTTTCTGTCTTTGACTCAAATTGACTGGTCTGAGAACCTGGGGTGTCTGTTACTCTGTCCACATTTCATACAGGGTGGTCTATAGGTGATAGATAGATAGACAGAGATAGATAGACCAACCACTGAACCAACCCTCTCCTAGATAGATAGATCTATAGATACATACATAGATACATAGGCGTATTTTGCGGGGGGTCAGGGAGCCCCCCCTGGCATCAGGGCAAATGGCATATCAGGGCAAATCCTGACCAATCAGGGCAGATCCACTGCTCTGGTCACATCCGCGCCATGTTAAAATTTCAGGGCGAAATAGCAAAACCCCCCCCCCCCCGCGAAACGCCGGTCCCGTATGCCTATGGATAGATAGATAGATAGATAGATAGATAGTGCAGCCCTCTAAGTCCGCTTCTGGGAGCTCACAAGGCTTGATTGATGAGGTGAAAGAGAGAGCGGGAATCCTCAACATGTTACACATTAAATTTGTCTCATGTGAGGGATCTTCTTGCCCAGCACAGACACTGATACAAGGGGCCGCCAATTTAACGTCTCATCCGAACGACATCCAGCTGGGATTATGCTCACGAAGGTCCACTGAAAATTTTGGTTTCCCACCCGGTTCGAACCCATGCAGGCAAAGACCTTCAGCGGAGCTTAACCACACTTCAACCAAGCTGCCATTAGGAGATGTCCAGCTTTAGCTCAATATATATAAACAATATTTGGCAGTTGGTTGGCTGGGTGTAACATGTAATGTAGTTCAGGCCTGCTTCGCTGAGGGTCTTAGCCATCATTGGTTCGAACCCTGCGGTAGGGAAACAAAAAATTTTATGTTGAATTTCATTTGTGAGCAAATTCCAGCTGGATGTCATTCGGATGAGCAATCTGTTGTGGTATCAAAGTTGAAATGTTCAGAAGACTCATTAAATTGACTGCCCCTTGTATCAGTGTCTATGCTGCGTAAGAGATCTTGTATCAGTGTCTATGCTGCGTAAGAGATCCCTCACATGGTAAATGTGTAACATGTTGTCAAAGACTCGCACTCCGTCTTCCATGATCCCATCCCATGCACGTCGCAAGCGCCCAGAACTGGGCTTGAGGGGCTGCACTTCCACTTACCCTATAGATCTATCTAGATCTAATAATCTATATGTCTATCTATCTAAGGAGGTATACAGAACAGAGGACAGCTCATAAATGTGTATGTCAGATCTTCAATCAAGTGCTGACAGCTTCTCCTAAATCCTAGTTTAAAACACTCAGAAATACAAATTTTTTCACATTTCAAATCTCAAGAAGCCAACTTTGTTGTTGTTATAAAACCACAAAATAAATAAGAAATAAAATTCAGCTCATCTGAGGTATCCAAGTCTAAACTTCAGAAAAAATAGAAAATATTTACACTTGTGTCAATCAGGGGTATTTAATATGCCAAGAATCCAATAGCACAGGTTTGCGATGGACTGCAATGTTAGATTAGGCTGTTTCCCAGTTTCACTTATGTTTTGAATTAGGCGGGTGCTGTTGCTTGTAAACTGAACCAGTGTGGTTGGGTTGTTTTGGTAAACAAATAATCAGCATGTCACAACCACGCCACCTCATGGATAAAATTGGCACTATAGGATGAGACTGGTAGATATGGGTAGATTAGATCACTTCGGAGAATGAAGGATATGTACGTACCGATAGTCCGATACCAGTTTCCCATTTCGACCGATATATGCCGATATACCGATATATCGGTATTATCGGAGCTAATACTACTACTGATACAGTACTCTCCTTCATCATCGGGATCGTGAAGCCGATGTCCAGACCAAATATCGAATCAGTCCAAATCAAGTAAGACACATTCAAAATTGACCTATAGATAGACATGCTTTACAGAATACCAAATTAAAGAATGATGACGTCTGTCTCATGACTCATGACCATCATAATATAGGGGGCTCTGTGTAGCTTTTTTTTGTATGAGGGATGTCAGCAAGGGTCAGCTTTTCACCCATCATTATTTTGTAAGCAAGAAATGTTCAAATGATACAACAAAGCACAGAGAAGTGAGGGCTTACAAAGATAGATAGATAGATAGATAGGCCTACTGATAGGTAGATAGGCCTATAGATGGGCCTATATATAGATAAACCTATAGATGGAAAGATAGATAGATAGATAGATAGATAGATAGACAGATAGAGATAGATAGATAGATAGATAGATAGATAGATAGATAGACAGATAGATAGACAGATAGATAGATAGATAGATAGATAGATAGATAGATATTAAACAAGCCATCTATAGATATATATATATATTTGACTCTGAATGATCTACTTTTAAAACTGAGTCTTCTATACTCTGTCTCTGTAGATTGATTGATTGATTGATTGCTTGATTGATTGATTGATTGATTGATTGATTGGTTGATTGATTAATTAATTGATTGATTATTGTCTGTGATTGACTGATAGGCAGACTGACTGGGTTTGATTTGCTGTTCAAAAACTTCTCTCAAGATTTCTCAGAAAACCCTACATAGATTTACTCAAGATCCAAGAGTATACTGTATGGAGTTTGTCAAGGAATAGATTTTGCACTGAATGCTGGCAGGTTTATTATAAATAAGTACATATGGGGCATTTTGGTTCATTTAATTGTGGATTAATTTGTAGTTTTATTTCATTGAGTGGTGGGTTTATTTCTTTGAAATGTCAAAAAAATGTTACAGAAACTAATCAATGTCCAAAAAAATGTTACAGAAACTAAGAATGTTCAGACTCTAACCCAGAGCAGGTCTGTAAAATTCGATCTAGAGCCACAAAAATGTGTGTAGGCACTTTAAAGAGACCTAAACTTTTGCAAAAGGGCTAAAAGTTGAGTTAAAAGAGCTTTAAAAGTGGCATTTTACTACTAAGGGGCACCCCCACTATCAGAGAATTTTTTTTTGCGA